>BDUI01002874.1:21018-33615 GCA_002335545.1 Apodemus speciosus | reverse complement strand
AAGCTATTAGCAAAGGAAAAGCTCCTGCCTGTCAGTCCTAATTCTGTGGTAATGAAGTCATACAGTCCAGCCTGTTAGAGACATTCTTGAGAAGCATATTATTCATGGCACCGCATATGGGTGTCTCTGAAAAAGAAACAAAACAGAAACTACAGTGACTCATGATCAGGCTTACAATTCCCAAGGCAACATCAGTAAGTAGAGGGGAATAACAGGCCAGACAGTATTTTTGGATCAACACAGCAGGGGAGACCCTCTGCAAGGGCCTTCATATGGCTATGTGTTTTATGTATTTATAACTCAGGAATTTTCTGTCCTCTTCATTTAYAGTAATTCTCTTCATGCCTAGAAAACTCAGAAGAGATGTAGCAAGAATCACAAATCTCACATGAGAAAGTTGTCAAGCACAAGGCAAAGACCTGTGCCTTTTAAAAATAGTTTTGTAAGGTAAAGAACTTGAAATATTTCTCATCACATATGATAGCCTGTCCTGAAAGCTACAAAGCACTTAAAATAAAAATCATCACTTATTTTCAGTAAAACACATCATGAATAATATATCCACACTCAAATACAAAAAAACATGCACATTCGGCATTGAACTATACATCTTTGCTTTGAAAACTAAAACACAAAACAACCATTCATCCCATTAAAAAAAAGTTTTACTATGGATAAATCACAAAACCACATATACACATATATATGTACACACATGATTACATTTTATGTTCAAAACAACATAACTAATAAGAACTGCAACTATAATTATTGCATCTTATATGTTACAAGCAGGTTTGCATAAAAACTAATCAAAACACATATTAACATTGTTTCGTAACCCAGCTATATACAGTCCTGGACCAACTTTATTCATATGGCATTTACATCAAATTCATATGATAATCAAATTGCTAACTACCCTGTCTTAAAAGCTTCTGTAATAAATCTAAGCTGACAATGTCTGTTAATAAAAAAGTTAACGTGTTGAAGTAAACTACCTTAAGTTCGGGATTTTGGTTCAAGACAGTGCTAAGATTACTTTGCCATGATTGTTTCTAAGTTAACTTACTTTGTGTTATGTGGTGGACATATGAAAATGGAAGTCCTTTAGTGAGGCTATCTTTACCCAGTTACACATGTCACAAATCTTAGAGCTTCTCTTGGAATATTTCAGAGATTCTAAGGCTGCAATCTAGTCAAGGCATTGCATAATTGGTTTGACAGCAAGAATCTTATAATGTAAGTTACGTGACCTTTAAGCCAGTATCTGTTTATAGGGGAGAAATAACAAGAGCTTGACTTGGAACAACACAAACTTGAGTGGAACAGAGCTACAAAAGAGTAGGGTAGCGAAAGAGCCAATTAACTTGCTAGAAAACTAAGTCATCAAAGCCCATGCATGCTATTTACAGTACATATTTAATTTCACAGGTTCAAATCTGTCAAATTAAAGCATTCCAAAGGGCATCAAAATTAATGGATGTTCTATATTTACACTGCAAACAAGGCAATTACCGCATAGTTTTAACAAGAGTTCAGATATTTCCAATTACCAAAACTCTAGAGTAAGATCTGATTATAAGTGCCAATCAGCACCAATCACATCGTACGCTCTACATCCCCAACTCCCTTGCCTACTTTTCCCAGTTTACAGGAAGGAGCAGAAACTGTTTGAGTAAGCATCTGATGGTCACTGTGGTTGAGCCACAATCCACCCACCTTGATATCAGCTACTCTCATACGCATACCTGAGACTCCCAGAACCCCCTCATATTTCCTCAAACTGGTCCTAACTCTTAGTTCCCTTATAATTTTGCCTTGTTGTATGTTGAAAGTATTTCCTGAAGATTCACAGATTAAAACATGTTCCTCTGATATAATGGTATTAGGAAGTATCTGGAGCCTTTCAAAGATATTATGGATTAGATGAGAGATTACTGAGCCCTTGGCTATGTGAGGCTACCACAAGAAAACAGCAGTATGTAACCACAAAAGGACCCTCACCAGAACCTAGCCATGATGACATCTTGATCCTGGATTTCAAGCCTCTAGAACTATATAATATAAATTCTCTTATGTGTAAGACATCCTTCCGGTCCAGTCTTCATTGCCTTCCTATATATAATCCAACGCTGACTATGATACACCTACTATTCTTGCTAAAGGAATGTTTTTTCTCACTCTATCACCATTTGTTAAAAACAATCTCTGTCCTTTTTAAGAAGGTTTTTATCTTCCCTACTATTCCACTTGTAGTGAAATTGACCTGTGATCCCAAGCACCTTTCCCCCTGAATCTGTACTTACCACCTCTATCCTGTACCATATGTTTATAACACCATATTCTCCAACTCTGTGTACATAGCAGGCAGGAGTTGCTTACCTTGCGCCTATGCTTTGCTTATCTTACTGCTGAAGTGGGCTTCTCTAAAACATTTATTACATATGATTAATTATTGAACAAGAAGATTTTCAAAGTTAGAATTCTTCCAACTGAGTAGCTCACCGTGCATACCTACACAGGGACAATGCCCAGCAAACCTGACCCCACTATGTTTCATCTTCCAGGAACCAGATTAAGCATATCATCTGAAGAGGCTTTTCTGTCTCCATCAAGCACAGTATGTGGCACTCTAAACAGCACTCCTCTCATACCTATTATTGCACTTAGGACTTTAGAGTCACCTATCCCTCTTTTCTCAATAGCCCATGAGCTTCTGGAGAGTGAGACCTGCTTGTCACTGCACTTAAGCCCTCAGCATGATGCTGCCTCATACATAGCAAGGAAAGCATGCACACAAATGATTATACATCGTAGCCTACATTTATAAAAAGCACGAGTTAGTGTGGCTGTATATGCCACAAAAATGAAATCATAGATTGAAGGCGAAGGAAGTTTGATCATGTTATCTTTAAGCAGGTAAAAACAGTTTAATGGTTACAGAAAGAAATGGATGGAAACTATTTAGAATTCACAAGGAAAGAATAAAAGGGTAGCAGGAGATGTTAAAGTAAATAAGTGGGATGCTGCACCGTCTGGCTTCAATTAAACAAAGGTAAAAACAGAAAAGGAATTAGCTGCTTAATATTATCCTCAAATACAAAGTACCCTTGGTTCTGGTGAGTTGAATACAAAGTAGTCGATGACTTTCATTGGCCAAATAGGAAAGTTAACCTTGATTCAATTGGAACAGAAATCATAAAGGTCAGTCAGTAGCTAATAATAAAGCAACAGTCTACTGATAAGTGAGGCAAGGATAAACCTCAACCTGCAAAGGTAAACTTGATAATTACCATGTGAGGGGACAATTGATTTTCATTTTTCTTGCCAAGAAGAATATTAAAATGAATACTCCCACAAGGTATTTTGCTTTTTAAACTATGTTTAGTCAAAGCAAACCACAGTCTGGAGATGCCCCTCAGCTCAAAGTCAGTAGAGAAGTTTGGCATCAGCTACATGCTGTGGTATTTGACGAGAAATACTGTTGCCTGAATTGGTATGTAGAGATGATAAAGAGCGAGAAATCTGTGAAACCAGAGCAAAGACTAGGACTTCAGAAGTTAATAAACTGAGAGGCAGAAGGTACCAGAAGGTGGCACAAAGTACAACACACAGATCACCAGGTGTGGCAGCACACACAAATAATACCAGCACACAAGAAGCTGAAGCAGGAAGATTGTAAGTTCAAGGCAACCACGAGCTACATGGCAAGCTTACATCTCAGGTAAATACATAAGAGCCACATAGATGTGGACTTAAATATGAGCAGCATCAAGAGGTAGCAATGTCTCACAGAAAGAAAGCAAAATGAAAATTACCTTTTAAACTCATTAGGAAGAAAACACTCATTTCCCTTACTTGTCAGAAATGTGTCAAGTAACAAGAAGTACAGTTAGTTCATCACACAAATTTGAGAGCAGTGCAGTCCTGCAGGTTTTTATTAGCAGAAAGGAAGAAGATAAAAATACAAGTTGTGACAGCCAATGACATAAACGATGTTTCTTGAAAACAGGGATGATCTCCTGTGTCAATACAGGGCAGAGGATACAATGGAAAAAGGAGAATGTCTGAATACCAACAGGAGTTGTCCACACGAAATAGAGAAAAAGTCAGAAGATCTAAAGCAAGGTCTTCCAGCCCTGCCAATCTATCTCAACCTTGACATTTTGGGTTGAGTACTTCTTTATGTAGAGGGCATGTCCTACAAATTGTAGGATATTAAGTCATCATCTATACTATATACTAGTAGCACTGTCTCCTAACTCTAAACTCTAAAAAAGGCTCCAGAACTATTGAATGTTTCCTGGGAATTAAAATTGTCTCACACTGAGAATCACTGGTCTAAAAAAGGGGTGGGGGAAAGAATAAACTCTTAGAGCTAGAGAAATCTTTTGCCATTTCTTTTATACTTATCCCTAACACAGTTATTTGGATTTAATGAAGTCAAAGGGATACCATTTGAAATGAGAATAGAGAAAGTATCTAATAAGAAATAAATAAAATAGTTTTTGACAAAAACAAAAAAAGCATGTCAGTGTAACTAACATGGTGGGTTGATCTCCATCTCCAGCATTTGAACATTTGGTGACAATGTTTAGGGAGTTTCCAGGTCTCTTTGAAGGAGGAAGTCACTGGGGATGATCATAGAAAGTGAAAACTCTGAGCCACGTCTAGTTCGCTCTCTCTGCTTTCTGCTTGCATTGGAAGATGAGAGCTCCCAGATCATGCTTCAGACTATGTGCATGCTGCTTGTAGCCATACTTCCCTGTCATGACGGGCCTTACACTCTTAGGATCGAATGCCCAAACAAACTCTTCATTCTGCAAGGTACCTTTGTCATGGCAAAAGAAAAGTAACTTATAGAATTTTGAAGGATGGAAAAATAGGAATTTAATTAAAAAAAAATTGTATCTGTGTGATTACTAGCCCACTTATTATGTCTATCCTTCTCTTTCAACTATGATAAAAAAAAAAGTTCCATGAAAAGACCCAGCATGGAAATTTTAGTTCATTACCATTAGTGAGTAAGTGTCAAATTACCATAGGGTTCCCATAAAAATGCATAAATATTATGTCTCATTATTGTTTTAATAGTGATCATAAGTGTAGAATAGCTTGACTGCAGGCTCCAGGCATACAGTGAACTACTCATGGTATAATTTACCTATTAGAGTTTTTAAAATTAGAGGCACTCTTTTTCTCTTGGGAGGGATGATGCTTAAAAGCTGAGGCAAGTAGAACCCAAACTACATGATGTGCTCTCATATTATTTGCCATTTCTGCCCACAGTTAAGGTCTCTAGTAGTAGGCACACACCAGTGCTAAAATAGTTTGTCATAGCACTTTCTGCAGACTAATTTAAAAAAGATTGCACTTGGCTGACTATGCTACACTTTTATAGCAGCCAATCTTTAGGCAAAGCAGACACGGGAAACAGCAGGACAAAGTAGGTGGTTCTTGGCACTTCCCTAATCAAGAAACAATGCATATCGTGTACTTGTGTAACAGGAGACAACATTAGTTTTCCAAAGCAGTTTTGCCTCAAACAAAAGTTCACAAACAAACAGAGAATGGGGAAGGGAGGGGGAGTGAAGAATGTAATAGCGCTTGCCATGTATTCTGTTAGAAAGCACGCATGTACAAATGGGGAGAAAGAAACAAGATGCATCACCATCAATGAGAGTAGTAAAGCACAGCAAGTCTTGAGGTGAGTCGGAAATTATGGAATAAAGGTCAAACTACCAAGACTGCTATTTTTAAGAACTGTGTTCATATAGCCTTAAAATCCTTCTGTGTCCATGGCACTTTTGTAAATGGTCACATATCTTTCCTATTTCATGGCAGCAATTCAAAGAATTTTAACTTCGGATATTTCAGTTACATTGAAACAAACAGCCCCTGAACTCTGACTTCTAAATTATACATAACCATGGTGCAAATGCAGGCTAAGTCCAAAACATCACCAGTCCACAGGACTACTAGGTCTTCTAGCTAATTTAGAGCAGCCCCAAGGTTTAGGCTCTTAGGCAGTACACAAAATGGTGGGTTAGAATAGAGATTTTTATAATCACATTGTTCCGGAATGCCAAGTTCACTGTTCCAGATTTTCAGGCAAGTTACTTAGCTGCTCTGAGCCTTTCTTGTTACCAACAAACTAATGTCTGTCAGGATAAAAATGTGTTAATATTCAGAGGGAGACAATCCACTATCAATCCTAGAGCATCCTTGTACATTACTGCTGGGTATGTCAAGACTGAAAGGTGATGCTGCATTTTTACAGGCTATTTCCTAGGGCTTTGTTTGTAACAAGTGATTTTCAGACTAAGGCAACAGCTCCCAATCTTAGCAAAGACCAGGCTGTGTGCTTGTCACTATTAAAGTGACAAATCCCTCAAGCTCAGTGTTCCTCTGCTGTAACACAACTAACTACCTCCACCCATCACCCAAGTCTACCTTGTAAAACTTAAGATTATGGTGAACCTGAGTATTGTGCTGACATATTGCTATTCTTCCAATGTCAGTATTCTTTGTCTCTTACTTAGAAGTCTTAGGTAGCCTGCAATTATCTGTGAAATGGGAATAGTGGGTAGTCAATATAAAACCCCACACTTTGTATGATTTTTCAATATTTATTTTTAATTATGTGTGGGGGATAGTATGTGCACATGAGTGAAAGTGGTCAAAGAGGCTGTAAGAGGACACTGGATGTCAGGACAGTCCTAGACAAGGTTCCGTGTTCCTAACTGACACATCATTTCCCCAGACTTTTTGTATGGTTCTCCACAAATGCATGCAATGAACCCAGAAAAGCAACCAGACTTACAACACTGAATATCACTGAATTATCAGTGATAGCCTGATAGCCTGAGTATTTGGTTATTGAAACACAGAAATGATTCAATGCTTAGAATGACCAACAATGAAGCAAATACTCTCTAGAGGGAAAAACATGGACAAAACAGTTTTGCTATAGTTTCACTGGACTAGAATAACTCAGATTCCAGAAATAAAACAAAACTATAAAGTCAGTTAGGATATTCAGCTTTTAATATTCAGCCTAAAAATGTTTTTCATAATTTCTACTTTTAATCTAACTGAAATGTAGATGTCATGTATTTGTGTTAAGACAGACTCACTATAGCTCTAAATAATCATTGACTCTTAATAGGTGGAAGCTGAATGAAGCCCATGCAGATCATCCATTTCTACCCCTTTGTTGTATAGAATAAACTGACAGCTAGAAAGATAAATGATGTGCCCATAAATACATTTTCATGTTAGTTCATTTCTAGGAAATCTCCTCAAATATCCAAAAATAAGCTCCTTTAAATAATAGAATGGCACACATATCCTAGTTAACTCATAGATCCTTGAAAACTCATAGCTGTGTGTTTAGATTTTAAAAAATGCAGTTTCTACTATTTCCTGAAAATATGGTTGGTGACAAGTATGAATGAGAAATACCATTACATAAATATCTGACACATTAAATGATTTAACATTTAATGATTTTTTGTYTATATTGATAGTCTTCAAAAAACAAACATGACCAGGAATGTGACCTTTAGCATTAGAAACATTCAAGTGACAATTGATTCTTTTAAGGGAAGGAAGGAGTTAAAAGGCAGAATCTACAATGTAATTCAATAGCATACTGTGATCCATAATTAGCTGGAATCAAACTGGAAGGACAAGTGTGGAAAACTGGACTTATAGCCCTGTGCAAGCCCTACTTTCAGTTATAACTGAAACCTCATTTCATTTGATATGGAGACACAGCTACTTAAAATTTAGGATGTAGTCTCGGGACAACTCACTTTATATAAAAATGGAGGGCTTGGATCTCACAATGATTCACAAGAGCATTAAAAACAGTTTGATAGAGCAAGGATAGGCTGTACTGCAAAAGTGTAAGAATTTAGAGATCACAGAACATAAGTACACCCTGCTTTAATAAAACAAATACTTTAAAAATCTGAGCCATAAAAGACAAGCACAACATGGAGAAAATCCAGGCCTTTTTTTTTTTTTTTTTTTTTTTTTTGGCATAGTAAATTTGTTCTCCCATTTGAAGATCATTAGCTATTCACCAAAGGGGGAGAAATGTAAGCTACTGCAGTGACAATGAAAAACAATCTGTGAGGGCAACCTAAGAAAGGTTATATTCACTCACAAATGTGTTATATACACACTGGCTCTTCTGGAAAACATTGATTTCATAATGGAAGGTACCAGACTGCAGAGCTTGTTATACGAAGCCATGTCTCTGCCAAACCCATCTTAACATTCTGTTTGTTCTCGCCTTGTATCATGGGTGATGTAAATGAAAATACATTCAAGTTATAGTACAAACTTCAAAAAAGTACAGTTTTATCCATATGATCCCTGACTATGTAAAGCTCCATGGGGAAAAAAAAAGTCAAGAAAATCACTGGGAGGACTACAGAAAGAGCAGAGCCTTAGTCGCTCCTTCAGCCTAGGCCCTCAGTGACATAGCCATCCACATATGGGATTTTAGAATTCAAAACCAAACGTAGTCAGGTAGAGGACATTACATACATATACATGTAACATTTTTGTTCAAAAGGAATGACAAATGAAATATACCTATTCTAGAAGGCCAGGGATGGCTCAGCATTTAAGACAACTTACTGGTCTTCCAGAAGACCCAGGTTTCGTTCTTAGCATCACATCTGGCGGCTTACAAGTGCCTATTCTCCATCTTCAGGGACCCAACACACTCATGAGCACATAGGAACATAAAAAATTATATAACTAAAATGAATGTATGATAAAAAAAAAAACTAGTATTCTAAATGAGACATTCAACCATGCCCTCTGTTTTCTGAAACTACTGCCAGATATAGAGGTGAAATGCATCACCTAAGCTATATAAGACATTTGTGTGAAGTACAAAAATACTCCAGAAAGATAGAGCCTTGTTATCTGCATACATTGGTAAATGGTGTGATCTCCATACTCTGATGCCCTTGTGTAGGACCCAACCCACATAATGACACTGTTCTATTATATAATGCATCCTATTAAAAGTCAAGATATAAATGCAAAATGTCTTGTTATCTACATATAGAACCTTCCTCAATAGCCCCAGCTAGCTCAATGTGCTATTAAACATTTCAGATTTTACCAATGATTAATTTCAACACACATAAAACAACACATCCAAATATTTCCTTCCTTTAAGCAGAACAAAAGGAGGAAATGCTAAGTGTCTATGGAGCCCCAACAATTATCAATCATTTATGTGTTTAGAGAAAAACCACCCACTTGACTGGGTCAGCAACTGCTCATTCAAGAAGTTAAGAAGAAACAGATTACTAGACTAAATGTATTTAAGCCTATAAAGTTTGAGAAAGTATAAACTCTTTGTCTTTCAGCACCATAACAGCACTAAACTGTTATCTAAAAAGTACTAGGTACAAATTTTCTTAAAACAATCTGTGGGGAGACTAGGCCATTTGCTCAAGTTGATTTCTCATATTTATTGATTCCACACATCTGCAGCTCCATCACCTCCTTAATATACCCAGGTTTTCAAGTATAACTCCTAATATCTAAATAAAAAGATGGTCATTCAGAGTATCTGGCAAAGGTTCACTGTCTCAGTCAACTAGATGCACTTTTACAGTATACCAATGTAGCTAAATAACAAAGAAAGCTATCTGAAGTGCAAATTGGCATGTATTTAGAAATAAAAAAATACAGGTAGCCTAAACATGTTGTTACTGTTGTGTGTGTGTGTGTGTGTGTGTGTGTGTGCAAAAGTGTTCTGTGCAAATTTATATCCATAGAATTCAAGAATATTCTATTTGCCCAACTATCTATAGCTTTTCACTGGCAGGAAAATTCTTCCATATAAACTCCACTTCACTTCACGAGTTACAAAACGAAGAAAGTGAAGTCAGAAGTCTAAATTTAGTCTATTTTCTATGGTACAGAGTAGCTATTCCAAACAGTCTACCCACACTTGTACAGATAACTCTCATAGATACTTTTAAAGAATAACAGAYAAATGTGAGCTTAACTTAGATCGAAATATATGTGAAGTAACTTTAAACATGAATTTAACATTATTTAAAGCTATGTTTCTTTAAGGAGTTTGGTGCCATACACATTAATTACAAACACATTAAATTAAAACTCTAATTATTTGGGGGATACTTGATTATGGGTTGAACATTAGATGACACAGAGAAATGTATTAATTTTTAAAGATGTGGAGTAGCATAGGGATTGTTTTTAAGAAGTCAGTAATTTTTAGAGATATATACTGAAGTCTGTAGAAGAAAACTGACATACTATCTGGAGTGTCAACTAAAATTCTCTAGCAAGGGAAAAAACAAGGACAGAGAAGGTAAATTTAGAAATTTTGGAGAAGTGCTCTATCTGGGTAATAGATAAATGGTAGCTCATCATACTATAGTCTCTTTTTAGTATTTGTAAAATGTTTTAAACATTTCAACTTAATTTTATCTTCCTCTTGATAAAAAGTCCATCAAATTAGGGGTACATTACAAATTCCTCAGAAATTTGAACATTTATCAAAACATGTCTATAAGACAACTATCACAACAAATTGCTTTACCTACCATGCATGAAACCATAGACTTACTCCCCAATGCCTCATAAATTGAGCATGGCAGTACATGCCAGTAATCCTATTCAGGAAGCAGATGCAGAAGAATGAGAAGTTCAGAGTTACTGTCAACTACATAGAAAATTTGTGGCCAGTTTGGGCTATATAATACTCTTTCAAAAGTTTAGGACTGTAACCAATGTCCTGTATTCCTCAGGTGAGCATCAGAATTACTAATGACTGAGTCAATGGCCATTTCCGACTAAAACTAATTTCTTCTTAATACTTTGTTGGGTCTAAATCAATTAGTAGTGACACACTTATGAAACACACTACTTTATGAAGTACAAACAATAGAAATCGACGTCTAATTTATTCATCTATTTAGGGTAGCAATGTAGTGTTTTCTTCCCACAACAGTCGAATAAAATCTTCACTAAACAAAAGATGTTGCAAACGGCAAAGAATTAAAAATTGTGTTTTCTACATTCTGTCACAAGGAAGCACCAATATCTTCTTCCTCAGGACACTGCACACAAAAGTATCCAGATTCAATTAAGGTTCTATTTAATAAAACTATGGTCAAAGTGTGATAATATATTTGATAATAAATCAGATTCAGCATATTCAGGTAATAAGTTTCAAATCAGAGAGAATGCAATTCTTTGTATCCATGAGGTTCACAATGAACAACCATGTGAAAACATACATCAACCTTTAAATCGGCCAATTGTGAGCTCTCTTCCACAATGAATATTTCCCCTACGAGGCCAAGTTAGGTTGCAAAATTACAGCAATGGTTTTATGCCATTTAAGCATCACCTTGGTCTTTTCTGTCTTCAGAAAAAAATAATGTAATACATACCACAAATCTGGCACAAGAAACTTGGAGTGAGGGAAATCTGGGCCATCAATAGTAACATTTGTGTGCTAAGGCTACCCAGTAATATATTAATCAGATATGCTGATTCATATAAATTTAGCATATATTATTATATACTATTTTCAGAGCGTCTTGGTTTTTACAGTGTTGTTTGAGATTAGGTTTGAAATGAGTAATATTTCACTTCTTTGACATGTTGCTACTGGCAAAGTTCTTAGTACTTACAGTGAAATCTAAGAGGATTATAATTATAAATTGTTCAAAAGGAACAAAAGAAATGAGAGATTGAGTGACTTTTTACTTTTGAGTCCCTGAAGCATAATGACTCAGTGCTATAGATAACTCATACAATAGAGGTGATAGCTTTTAAACCTACTTCTAAGTCAGTCCCCATAACACCTGAATGACTCAGTTTCCTTATTTGAACAACATCACTGAGCTCCCTGACAAGACAGAATGTCATACATACCTACTAACTTTTTTAACAAAAATTTTAAATGCCTGAAATTGATCAATTCAAAGAAAATGGTAGACATGTTCTTTAAAAATTTAGAGTGTGGGAAGGATAGATGGCACAGTGGTTAAAAGCACTTATTGCTCTTGCAAGGTTCTTGGTTTGTTTCCAAGAACCCACATGGTGACTTCAAAAGCATAAGAAACTCTAGTTCCAGAGGACTTGATACTCTCTTCTGACCTGTACACCTATAAGGCACAGGCATGATGCACAAACAAACATGCAAGCAAAAAATATTCATACACATAAAATAAATGAATCTAAAATTAAATAGTAGTAGAAAATAGAGTGAACAAAAGTTAAACTCAGATCTACAATCACTCAGATGAAAAGCTCATTAGTAAAAGGACTGAAAAAATGTGTAATACTTCAAAAACAAAGGGAACTAGGGATGAGAACAAGGAATCAACCAACACATACCTGATTATGGCATTTTGCACAATAACAATATTAGGGATTTCGAATTGCAAAACAGACATGAAATTCAACAACCACAAAGCCATTTTTTTTTTCTAAAAAATGGGGATTGACCTCAAGTGGTCATCAATTCCAGACAAGCACTCTTTCATGAAACTATGCCCCAATTCCATAATCACATTT
>BDUI01002874.1:0-12068 GCA_002335545.1 Apodemus speciosus | reverse complement strand
TAAAAAAAAAAAAAAAGCTGTGACTCAGTTTCTTTATTTGTAAATGCCTAGGGTAATAGGGCACATTAGGGAAGTGATTTCTAGATTTGTGTCAGGTTTGTATGGAATTGATGAGATTTTAAAGTTGTAATACTACTCTAGCCCAAGTCCTTTCCCACATAAAGGACGATTTCATATGTCCTAATATTTGAGCCCTGTTTTCCCGTATGGACAGTCCATAATAGGAAAGTAAACAGGAACCAAAAGAGAAGTGCAAGTCCAGACCAAATGGCCAGATGCCACAGGAAATGGTTTGAGTTGCATGTCACAGTCTCACCCTCGCTTCTACAATAATCAAGTTGTTGCTTACAACTGAAATGGAGACGAGCAACATGTGGCTTGTACTTGGGATGTGGAGTAAGAGTCTAGTGTTCAAAAGGCTCAGGAGAGGCTCAAAAGTTTGTTTGCTGAATCTCTGCAGGAAATCTCCTTTCTCCTCATGCCACTGAAATGAGAAAGTTTACCAAAAGAGGAACCCTTTTAACTGATGAGTTGAAGAAACCCCAGTATTTCCCAACCCAATACCAGGCCCCATCGATTTCTTGCCTCTTGGCAGGAAATGAACTACTACTGGACCACACTGTCAGGACTTCGAGACAAGTATGGGGAACATAAGGAGCATTCTCAACCAAGTGGAAGGGCTGTGTTGGGATGGGAGTGGGGGCGGTCACCCAGCCTCCCACTCCTCTCATGCTCCCCCCAAGTCCCCAACTTCCAAAGAAATGTTTCTTGGGTGAGCACATGGGGTTGGGGGGAGGGGGGCAAACGCACTCAGGCGCCTCTTCCTTAGATTTCTGGGAAAGTCAAAGGACCTGGGAACCGGTGCGGTGCTTGTCTTGATTTCCGTAGCTATGAGTGGGCTCCAATGTGTTCAAAACGGTCAGGAAGGAGGCTCCCCTGCCCGGGACCCCAAGTGTTAAGAGACCAAACAGCAACTGACAAGAGGTGGGAGGGAAATGGAATCCTGTAAAGAAGGTTCGCGCCCACAAGTTAGACAAACAGCCCTACCCCAGGACTCTAGAACGCGACGCAGGGTGTCCCCAAGTTGGGGTGGGGCCTTTCTCCTCCACTAGCTGACCCGAGAGCGAAGGCCGGGTTAAGTGGAGAAGGGGTGCTCTTCCGCCCCCACGCCGTCTCGGTTCCCAGAGTTGTACAGCGAGATCGCGGTTGCGGCCGGGAGGGGAGGGCCGGGTCCCAGGCGTGTTCCCCGGCAGGACGATCGGGGGCTCTCGGGTCTCTGAGGCCAGCGGGGCTTGCGGGAAGACTTACCAGTTTGGGTTTGTTTTTCGTCTCCTCTTCGTTGGCGGCCCGGTTCCCCGCGCCTCGCTTGTTGCTCCGGCCCACGCTGGGTTCGTCGCCGCCGCCACCGCCGCCGCCGCCGCCGCCGCCGCCGCCGCCTCCAGCTCCGGACGCCGCCGCCCCGAGCTGCTCCATCTTTCTCTGGCCCTGTCACCTGCCGCCCAGAAACCCCAAGGGCAAAAACCCCTCGGAGCGCTCGGAACGTCCCGCGTCCACGGACAGAGAGGGTTACCCGCCAAGCGCCGCTCCCAGGCTACCGGGTCTCCCCAAGCCCAGGCAACCCCGACGCAAACCACGCCGGTGCCACCACTCAGCTCTGGGGCAAGCCCTGCCCCTAAGCAGCTGCAATCACCGCGGTCGCCTCCGCCCTCGGGGCGGTGTTTAGGGTGGAGGAAAAGTAGGTGCCTTTCTCTTTAAGACGGCCTCGACACACGTGATTCATCAAAGTGCCCGCGGCCGCTCGCCCGGGCGGGCTCCGAAAGCCGCTTCCTACTCCTGGAGCTGAGCCGGCCGGCCTACCGAACAAGCCCTAAGAAAAGACTGGAGCCTACCAGAAGACATTCTACTGTGGTTAAGCACTGATTTCACTTCCTAGTTGTCTAGCACCAAAAGGAAGGGAACTAGTCTAGACGGGTTAAAAAAAGAGAGAGAGAAAGAGAACCCATTTTAGAGATAGGGAAACTGAGTGAGGCGAATTCTTGTGAGCATTTTACTGGCTAGGCCACCAATCCCAGCTTTGACTAGTGTTAGTCAATGCACCCTCCCTAAACAGAGGGCCCTCAGGGGATGTGCTCTTGCTTCACTCAGTGGGAAGGTTTAATTAGCAAGGCAACTGGCAAAGTGTAGGAAAACCACCATGGGGAGTTCTGATTAATTGCCTAGACAGATTGTATGGGCCAAAGTGGAAAGAGTGGGTGCCTCTGTTGCCATGATTGTCTTGTGGCCCAGGAAATATAATCATTGCTTTCTTTGCTGGCTGTTGATTAAAACCATGCGACCCCTACCATAGCTTTTTAACCAAAGCACCTATTTCCAGTTTACTATTGAACTGAGACCTATCTTCGATTTCCCAAGCTACTTTCGGTTTAAGGTTATTGCAAAGAGTACATAAGTCGTTGTGTGTTGAAGCATTGTTTAAAAGATAAATCCCTAGACAACTGATGTTTTCTGTAGCACGAGGGAGCAGCGTATGGTCTTCACCCAAGGCACTGTACTTAATATTTCATCCTCAGAAAGAAGATTTTCCCATTGTTTTCCAAAGGATCCTTACAAAAGCAGGCTTTGAACAAACCACCAAACTATCACAGAATTAGGGACCAAGTGGTGGTGAAGGCACTTGTAATAGAAACTTAAACACCAAGTCCGTCAACATGTCTATAACCCTGCTAATGACGAAGATAACCCCGGGCTATGAGGCCTTTTGGTCTTCTCCAATTCCATTTGAACTTTTGCTGAAACAAGTTTTCATCAGAACGAATGCGGTGTGATAATTTTGGCCATCATGTGAGTGTGATGATGCAAAAAGCTTGAACAATAGAGCAAAAGAACTGTAGATATCTCAAAAGAGCTCAAGTCTCAGATTGGTCTTTATCATTAAAGTTTCTTTTTAATCCTGCGGGCAGGCTGTCTGTGTTCCTAAAGTAGCCAACAACCCAAGGACAGCCACGCAGGAGTGTGTGCTCTCAATACAAAGAACAAAAGCTTCAAGATACATTTGCTTTCTTGAAGATCGTGTTTAACTATGAATTAGATGTATATTTTCATTTTGACTCATTACACACATACACAATTGAATATATATTTCATTCCACCTAAAAATGAGTAAAAACACAATAGGTGTCGCAGAAAGATAATGAACGGTATTACCAGCACTTACACAGACTTCCTGTAGAAGAAATGTGGATATAGGTCAAAGTGAGGGGCCACCAGGTTTAAACATTTCTCAGTAATCTGTTCGGCAAACATGTTTTTTAAACCAAGTGGTATAAAAAAAAATCCTTTGTGTTGGAAGGCTTGAGCTGACCTAATTTCTGCCCCTTAGGCTATTGGAAGAAAGAGGCTAAAATAATTTCATCATGGGACAAAATTAGGTGAACAGGAAACTCATGGAGTACATATGTCAGAAGCTCAAGAGCACCTTCCCTAAGAAGACAAGGTTTGAGCTGTTAAAAGTCTGCTGAAAGTCTTTCCGTAGCAGCAAGGCTGTGTTACAATGGAGCTTATTGTCATGGAGCTCTCAAACTACTGGGGAAGACATTCAAAAAAATGTATTGATCACTTTCAAAACAAACAGGCACAGAAAGCATTCCGGGCAGGCAAAGGGACTGACAATACATTTTGCAAAAACCCTATAATTAAAAACAAACAAACTAAGGTGGGGGATTGTTGCAAGACAATGCAGTAGAGCATACTGGCCCACTGGGCAAGCAGAGGCAGGCAGATCTCTACTTGAGGCCAGCCTAGTCTGCACAGCAAGTTCCAGGATAGCCAAGGTTATGTAGTAAGACCTTGATTCAAAAACAAAAACAAAAACAAAAACAGAAACAAATAAATAAAATAAGAAACAGAATAGATACCAATTGTGGCCATCTCAGTCCCTGGCTTAAGTCTTGCCCCTTGTTTTTCCACTTTTTGCTCTGGTTAATGTGAAAAGTAAATTGTAAAGCAAATGCACAAACAGAATCAGAAACCAGGGTCATTGGTCTCTCTTGGAAACTAACACACAAGGAAGAAAACAGTTGCCTCAGGCAAGAGTATTTTGTCCCTTAACTCTGAACCTAACATTTCACCAACTGCTCGTCTTAAAGCTGATCTCACTTCACCTACATTCCTTTAATTTTATTTTCCTTCCTGTCACACACACATAGGTTTGTGGGGTGGAAAAAAAATGTCTTTTCTCTGGTGCTGAAGAAAGGAAGATGTACCCATTAGCTAGACTATTAAAAGTATATGTTAGACCCATTGGTTCCCCAGTCTCTTGCATCAACTCCCACATCAGCTATTGGAGGAAAGGAAAGTATCTTTCTTCAGACTAACCTTAAAGACATCCATTATCCTCATCTAAACAATCTGTCATTCATAGAAACATTAAAGGAAATACAAATTAGGGGGGAAATGAGAAAAAAACAACTACAAGTTCACAGCAAAATATTTATATGGTAATGGATGGCTAAAAGTAAGCAAGTATTTGCTAAGCGTATGTTATATGGCTAACATTAAACTAGATGTGAGGCAGATTTAAACACTGGGAGAAGAGGGGCTGGACCTTCTGATATAATGTCATATATATCTTCCTAGATAACCTCTAGGAGTTTGCTAGTTGTTTGTTTACAAAACACTGCATACTACAGGTAAACCAGTACTTACAGAAAATACAGTTAAATAAGACCACTTAAATGCAAAACTACTTAGAAATCAGAGCAATAATCAACTAAACAAACAAACAAATAAAACAAAAAACCCAATAGCCATCCTAATAATACTCTAGTAATTAAACCTTCGCTGACATTTGAATGCAGCAAAAGTCATCTGTGAAAGTCTTCTTCCTGATACTTGTCCCCTCTAGCAGTGAGTTTTAGTAGATGCCATTATCAGAATTTTAAACTGAACTGAAGAGTAGTCARCTTTTTAAAAACACACGGTGAAAGGTCTTTCTTCCCAGCTTCACTGAGTGCTCATAACTTTGCCACATTGTTTCATATGGTTGAAAACTTAAAGGTTGAAGTCATTAAACCAGTCTGATAGTTATGCTGAAGACAGCATTTTGTTCTGGATTCTTCACTTTAAAGTTTATTTCTAACTATGTCTTCTTGGATATGTGGAAGTTAGCTTCTGCTTACTTGGAAGCTGAAAGTACTACAAAAATTCATAAACAAATCAATTGGACATTCAGATTATTTTACGTCATTCTCCAGTTTACTGACAGCTAAAGTACTATTTGTGGTACACAAGACTTGTAAGGGAACGACATATTAAATCTAAAAATCTCTGCAATCACTCAAGCTAAAATCTACTTGAGAAAACAAACAAGAGAACAGGGGGTTGAATGCAGTTTTGGTAGCCCCCATTTTTAATCAGAGCACTTCAGAGGTGGAGGCAAAAAATAAGAGTTCAAGGGAAGCACTAGCAACATAGTGAGTTCAAGATCAGCCTAAGGTACATGAGATAATGTGAAAGAGAGAGGCGGGGTGGAGAAAACTAGTGTATTGTGCTAGCTAGTTATATGTCAACTTGACACAAGCTACAGCCATTTTTGAAGGGGGAAAACCTCAATTGAGAAAATGCCCCCACCAGATTGACCTATGCCTAAGTTTGTGTTACATTTTCTTGACTAATGATTGCTGTGGAAGGGTCCAGCTGCCACCCCTGGGTTGGTCATCTTGGGTGCTATAAGAAAGCATGCTGAGCTAGCTGTGAGGATCAAACCAATAAGCAGCACTCCTTCATGTCCTCTGCATCAACTCCTGCTTCCCGGTTCCTGCCCTGCCTGAGTTCCTACCCTTTCCTAGACTGTTTCCTGAAAGTATAAGATGAAATAAATCCTCTCCTCTCTTGATTACTTATGGTTATGCGGTTTCATCATAGTGTTAGAAACACTATGACAGGTAGTATACAGTATACTAAAGTCAAACGAGACAAATTAGGCCTAGAATAAATGAAGTCTTCTAAGAGTATTGCTTATGTTGGTGAAGTTAAATCAGAAATCAGACTTGAAACAGCCAAGCAAAGAAAGGAAGAAGGAAAAGACAACATATGGAATAGCCTGGAAATAACATTGACTAATGATATTTAAAGGCCAGATGCTAGAATAATAAAATACATGAGTGTTAAATAATACTGGGGAACATTTTCATTTCCATAGCCTTTTCCTAGTATGCAAACAGATTTYAGTGTAAGACACAGTGGTATTCTGTGATAAAGGTTTTTAGAAAGGAAGTTATAAAACGTGTTTGGGGATCTGTTTTTGCAATGGTATTTGAAATAACTTTGAAAACTGATTTGAAAAATAGAGTTTCTTTTAGAAATAATTTCTTCTTTTAAATAAATAAATACATAAATAATTAAATAAATAAATAAATAAATAAATAAATAAATAAATAAATAAATACCTCTTCACAGACCCCAGAATATGCAGTAGAGGAAAATCAAGCTGACCTGTTTGGTTAGTTCTCCACTTGGCTTCTATACCACCCCCTGAGGAAACGCTTTGAGTCACCTCTGCTCTGACTAAAGCTAGATAAAATCCTGAGGACTGGAACTGGAGCAGCCCCAGAGGAAACACAGAAATGGCTCCAAGAGCCTTTGAAAAGGAACAAATCATTTTTTACCCTACACATTCTATACAAGAAACAAAGGAACAGAATGGCAGATAAACAACAATTAGCAAAATACTGCCTCGAGGGGGAAAAAAGACAAGAAGTAAACTGTGAGACATCATTTCAACAGGCATTTGTCATGGGCAGGCAGAATCAGACAAAGGTATGGAAACTAAAGAAAGTAATGACAGCAGTTCACGAGGACGTAGAAGGTCCTCTAGTCACCATGAAAATGTGTGTGTGTGTGTGTGTGTGTGTGTGTGTGTGTGTGTGTGTGTGTGTGTGTAAGTCAGGGGACAAGTTTTAGGAGTTGCCTGCCAAATGCTTTTATCCCTTTATCCCATATTGTACTACTCTTTGTAAAGATTTATACATGACTCTTCCTCTCCCCCATTTCTCTCTGTGCTGGAATCTGACCTTGGGTCTTGTACATGGGAAGTAAGTGTTCTACCACTCACCTCCATCTCAAACTTAACATGTAATTTGTTGCTTTGTTTGGTTTTTCTGTTTTATTGAAAATAGACTTTTTTCATAATCTGATTACAGTTTTCTCTCCCTCTACTCTGCCCACTTGGGAATTGTCTCTCCACTTCCCATTCCATCCAGATCCACCTCATCTCTGTCTATCATTAGGAAACAAACAGGCATCTAAATGACAATAATAAAATACAATAAGACAAAACAAAAACAAATAAGGAAGAGAGTCCCCCCCCCCAAAAAAAACGCGTAAGAAACAGACACAGAGATGCAGTCATTTTGTACACTCAAGAGACTTATAGAAACAGAAACCTGAAAGCCATAATATATCCACCAAAGATCTATAGGGTAAAAAAAACATAATTAAATAATTAAATTTTTAGAAAGAGAGTGGGGGGAAACCTGATATGAAATTATAAGACAAAACTAGGAACCATCAAAGATGCCACTGAGTTCATTTCGTGATAACCATCTACTGCTGGTCATGGGGCCTTCGCTTAAAAGTAGTGCTTTGTTTCCCCAGTCAAAGCCCCTTGGAGAAAACTGTTTCATTTGTAAGTGGTTATCAATTAGAGGTAGCTTCGAGGTTAGAGATGGTGTGGGGAATGTGTGCATATATCCTCTCAGCTCTAGGAGCTCATGAGGTGTAGGCCTGTGCAGGTCATATGAATGCTGCCTCAGTCTCTGTGACTTTTGTACAGAGGTCCTGCTATGTTTAGGAGGCCTTGTTTTCTTCGTCAACTCCATCCCTCATGGCTTTTTGCACCTTTGCACAGTTCCCTGAGCCTGAATGGGAGAGATTAGATGGAGACTTCCCGTTTAGGGCAGAGTGTTCCAAGGTCTCTTCTTTGTACGTGTTTCAGCTGTGTGTCTCTGTATTTGTTGCCATCTRCTGCAGAAGGAAGCTTCTCTGATAACAAAGGGACTGATCTAGGAGTATAACAGAATGACATTGGGAGTTATTTTATTGCTACTTTTCTTTAGCAGAACAGTAGTAGTTTGATTTCCCATACATACCAGGTCTATCTAGTCCCAAGTTCTTAGCCACTCAAACAATGTAGGATATGGGTTCCCATGGATTCTCATGGGTAGGCTTTAAATCAAATTAGATCCTTGTTGGTTACTCTAACAAACATTGTGACACTCTTGCACCAGGATATCTTGGAGGCAAGTCACCATTGTAGATCAAAGGATTCCTAACTGGGTTGGTGTTTATGTTTCATCTCTGGTAACTTGCAGCAGAGTACCTTCCAGTACCATGAACATTAGTCTGTAGGGCTGAAGGGTCTACAAAGACTCTAGTAGCTCAGCTTCTCTGTGTTCAATGAGTTCTATAGGTGTTGCCCCTAAGTCAGCATGTGATATGCTGCTTTGTTTGGCTTTATTTGTTTTTTGAGACAGAATGTTGCTATTTAGCCTGGATTTGCCTCAAACCAGTAATCATCCTACTTCAGTTTGAAACCCACCTCAGTGTAAACCCCATGAACCTCTCCTCCTGGCTCCTGGCTAATTTCCTGAGAAACAGACACCAGAATATTTATGCTGCTGCTCCTCTGTATTTTGATGTTTTATTGTTTCAAATAGATCTGTAACATTGGCCTTCTGCTGCCTTTAGAACAGAAAGGCTAACGAGCCATTCCATCAGCATTGGCAGCAGCTTGACTTCACACCCTGATATTCTATAAAGGCAGACCTACCTCTAAACACTATGAAACAACCCTGATTTGCATCAACATTTTCATGCTTTAATCCCTCAGCATGTTGTTGCTTTACACAATAAAAATGCTTCTGATGCTTGGCTTCAGTAATGGCCAAATTCAAAGGCTTACAGAGGGCTGAGCTTGATTCCAAAATCCTCAGAGGAATGTTTTCCCAGTGCACTGCAGGCCTTCATGTGGGCCTATGGTATGATATATAAATTCATAGACAATCACTTTTCTTGTTTTAAGCTAGTTTTGATTGTTAACTATCATGTAGAATTATAATCAGATTTAATCTAGAATATTAGAATTTACACCTGTGAGTTTAATTCAGGAATAGTATATAAATAAACTTTGAGAACTATCTATGAACATGGCAATGTGCCGGATAAAGTGAATGATCTGAATGGGCCCTAGTCAAGGAAACTTACAAGTTTATGCAAAAGAATGTTATATGAGCATATAATAAGAAAAAAATTGAGAAATGGGCAGGTTTTGTAGAGACGCTGCGTTTCCAAATGTATGACCCCAAATTAACACTACTAAGAGCATGCAGGGAAAAAATATGGGCTGAGTTAGTCTTCTAGAGATGCTGCAGTGAGAGATAATGTGGATCCAAGCCAGCAAGGCCTGAAGTGTCATCCTGAATTTTTAATTTGTTCTGCATGTATGGAGTTAATAGGGATTCATGAATGATAGAAATGAATTCGCATATGTATGTTTAAGAAAATGAGGGGGGGGGGAAGGGCTTGGGATATAACCCAACACATGCATAAGGCTCTGGGTTCAAACCCCAGAACTAGATAAAAACTAATGTGGTGAATATGTGTGTAATTCCTGCACTTAGGAAACAGAGGCGGGAGGATGAGAAATTCAAGGCTGTCCTCAGCTACATAGAGTTAGAAGCCAGCCTGGGCTATATGAAACCCTATCTAAAAAAAAGTCAGAAACAGAGATGAGATAGGCTGTCACTTTCAAAAGTCATAATCTTTGGGGTTGTAGAAACGTGTTTATTAAAATTAAATGCCATCCTCTAGGAACATTACCTAGAGCAGATATCCAGACCTGTGAAGACTATTGGAAGGATCAGCTAAGTTAAAATCTACTACCAATAACTAACTGAAAAAATGATAAAAGTTTCAATTACACACCTCTTATGGACACAAGGATTTGCCTAATGGAGCCGAGATAAAGGGAAAATGTATCTTAAGAAAGGAGAATCGATGTAAACAGCCTATAAGCATCCAGAGCTTAACTTTATTGGTTAGTAGATAAACTGCCATATAGTTATATTGCTCTAGTCCAAGAGACCAGAGGCGGTTAGTTTCATAAGAGGCAAAAATCCACCAAGCTCTGGGACAGTAAAAAAGAACAAAAGGTGAAAACAAATATTATAGATGTTTTTTCAGAATGTGGTACCCTGATATAAGCAAGGAAATGGATAAATTCTGAGATTTCAATACCTGGTAATAGGAGGAGTGGAGATACTGAACTGGGAATCTAATAGAAGAAATACATTTGGAAAAATAACACAATGTCATTTTTCTTTTTCCTTTATTCACCTTATATCCCAGTTGCTGCCTCGGATCCCTCCTCACACAGTCCCTTCTCCCATCCCCCACCCCTTCTACTCTGAGAGGGTAGAAGGAGCCAGCCCCCAGGTAGCCTCCTACGCTGGCACATCAAGTTACAGCAGGACTAGGCACATCATTTTTCACTGAGGCCAGACAAGGCAGCCCAGTTAGGGAAACTGAATCCACAGGCAGGCAACAGCTTTAGGGACAGTCCCAGATCTAGTTGTTGGGGGACCCACATGAAGACCAAGCTGTATATACAGAGAGAAGCAGCAACATTTCAGATACCTGCAAGATAAAGTCATAGAGATTTTATTACAAGGTAAGCCCAGTGCTTTTGAAAGTATTTTGAGAAAGACAATATTTGGAGAAAAACGGTTAATAATTAGAGTCATTAAAATATTATTTGGAGCCTGCCACAGTGACACACACCTTTAACTCTGGCATTCAGAAAGCAGAGGCAGGGAGGTCTCTGTGTGCTTAATGCCAGCCTGGCAATACTCTAAGAACCTGTCTCAAGGGGACAAAAGGAAAAGAAATATTAATTGAAGTTATGGGAGTAGGTACAATCACCAAAGAATAGCATAGTGGTTCTCAACCTTCCTCCTCATGCTGTGACCCTTTAATATATTTCCTCATGTCGTTCTGACCCTATGCATAAAATTATTTTGTTGCCATTTCATAACTGTAATTTGGCTACTATTATAAACCATAATTTAAGTATCTGGTTTTCTGAGGTCCTTTGGTAACCCCTGTGGAAGAGCCAGTCATCTCTCAAAGGGATTTCGAACAACAGGTTAAGAAGCACTGCTGTAGAGGCTAATGAGAACAAAGAAAATACGTCTTTAGGGAGCTGAATTTAAGTATAGATAGGGGAAATAAATCTAATGAAAAACATAACATTGTTTATTACTCATCGTCGAATCTGAGAATTTAGTACTGAATGATGGCCAAGAGTGAAGGAAAGATACCATGAAACAAGAATACAGATTGGAAGTCTAAGATGAGGAGCGATTTTGATTGTGGAGTGTGAAGGGGAAACATACACACACACACACACACACACACACACACACACACACACACACACACAGGTGAACTGAGTGTAAGCTTAAGCAGAAACAATCCTAGACATTCCTGAAATAGAGATGCAAGGAAGCACATGGGCAGAGTTCAAGCCCATCCTGGGAGGCATAATGAGGCCTTATCTGAAAAGCAAACAAACAAGCAACAAAAAACCACATCCACACAAGTGAGGTGGTGCCCAAGCCAGTGTAAAGCAGAAGCTATTCATTAACTTACTAAGAGAAGCTACAATAGATCCCCCATCATGGGGAAATCTGGGGGGCAGGAGGGGGTGTCTTGGTAGTGGGTTGGGTGGAGGAACATGTTCTTGGAGGCAGGCTGTGGGAGGACAGGTTGGGGGTTTTCGGGGAGGGGGGAAACTGGGAAGGGGTATACCATTTGAAATGTAACTGAAGAATATATTCAATAATAAAAAAGTCTAAAACTAGAGAAAGAAAAACAAAAAAAAAAAGAAAGAAAGAAAGAAAGAAAGAAAGAAAGAAAGAAGGAGGAGGAGGAGGAGGAGAAGGAGAAGGAGAAGGAGAAGGAGAAGGAGAAGGAGAAGGAGAAGGAGAAGGAGAAGGAGAAGGAGAAGGAGA
>BDUI01002873.1:81012-93568 GCA_002335545.1 Apodemus speciosus | reverse complement strand
CTCAGAAGATGAAACCACAGGTGACCGAATGAGAGCGGAGTCTCGCTAATCAAATAAATGTAAATCAAGACGATGAGGGGTCATTCCCACCTGCTTTGCAAATATTGAAAGATAAACATGGTAATGCTCACTTTTTTTTGTTTGTTTGTTTTGTTTTTCAAAACAGGGTTTCTCTGTGTAGCCCTGGCTGTCCTGGCCTGACTCTGTAGACCAGGCTGGCCTCGAACTCAGCAATCTGCCTGCCTCTGCCTCCCAAGTGCTGGGATTACAGGCGTGCACCACCACGCCTGGCGGTAATGCTCACTCTTAATGATGGTATAGTGAAATGGATTTCTTCATGCATTGATGTCAATTTGGTTCAATCCCCAGAGAGCCGTGACCTTTATAACAAGAATCCCCAGAAGCGTTCATATCACTTAAACTATTATCTGCATTTTAGGCAGTATAATATAGGGAAATGATCCTGAAGTCCTCAAAAAGCCACATTTTATTTATACTTCTGCAAGACAGAAGTTAACCTAAGCATCAGACAGAGGGAAGAGGGATGAGTAAATTGTTGTCCTGTACGGTGGGTCAGTTTGTAATTCATCACTTGGGGCAAAGCCTGTAGCTCAGGGGCAGAGTGTTGAGTCCCGGACTAAACCCATAGCACCAAGAAAAATATTGGTAAATAGCTTATGGTATGGAGGAGACTTGTAATTGCCTCCTAGTCATAAAAAGCAGAGCACAAAAAAAATATGGCTTATAACCTGATTTAAATATGCTCGTATACGCATATTTACACCATCAAAAGCAGGTTAGTAAAAATATCACAAAGATATATTAAAAGGACTGGTTTTTCACTTTTATTAGTTAACACATTTTCGAAGTCCTCTATCATGACTGCGTGTTACCTTTCKMATCCCATTTTAAAAGGTTATTTTTAAAGTGAGCAGTTCCTTTATATGGGTTTTAAATGTTTTAGCAGAAAAATCCCACGTGGGCCTGCTTCTCCTCTCACCATCTGCCTCCTGTTTAACAGTTAAACAGTTTTATGGGCGGCATTTCCCAGGATCAGGAACAAGGCTGAGCTTCCCCYTCAGTTCCGTTTTGCTTTAGTCAGCCCCATGGTGGTGATGGGCAGATGTCAGTGTCTTCCACATCCCGTCGTCCACTCTGAGCCTGCATCTGCTGCAGGGCAGTTGTCTCAGCCAGGGCTGGAATGGTTTTGATGACATCTATGGCTGAATGAAAATGTCTTTTTGTTTTAGGTGAGTTAATTGCTCTTAAAAGCATCACGAAAACCAATAAAACCATTTTCTTTATTTATTATCTCTTTAGTAAAAATGTTCTATGATTTTTTTCAGTGCATGTTGTATGCATATGTTAGATTTTAACATAGAAATATATTTTATATATATATATATATAATAGTGTTATTCAGAAGCCAATAACCCAAGCACTTGAGAGGGAGAGGTGGGGCAGGATAATTTCTAGTGCGAAGCTAGTGAAAACCACATAGAAAAATTATGTCATTAAATAAATGCACACATGTATTCAGGTATTTATATATGCTAATCAAAAATAAGATGCTTCAACATTCCTGATTAAACTTGTTCTTTGTAAAGATTACCAGCTTGTAAATCCCCTGAGCTAGAAGAGAAAGGTTGAAATTTTGTTTTTTTCAGCCAGAAGGTATCATAAAATGTAAAAGCTAACCCCCCGACTTAGGAATTATCCATTTTACAGCTGATAGCACGTTTTAAATACAGGGTTTTAAAATCACACCATGATATTATTAACTAACATAACATTTGAAGTTTCTTACTTTGAAATTGTGGCTTAATTAATAACCAAATGTAGATGTTGTTATTCATTATCTTTATTATCTGTCTTTGAAAAACAGTCATCAAGTCCTTTTCAAACACCCTGGGAAGCTAGTTCAGATGTAACGTTGCCCTAGATTAATTGGTGGCAGCACAACACTAGAGCTTCATACCTGGTGTTCCTAATGCTCTCCTGGAGGAGACACACTATCATCTCCCTGTGGCTAAATCCACTGACTACACCTGTATACGTGCACAAGCGCGCGCGCGCGCGCACACACACATACACACACGGCTCAGCCTGAGCAGCCTGCCCATTTAACCACCAGGAAGTTTCTCTTTATTTTCTCCCCCTGCATCTCCATGCTGTGCCAACATCTTTCTGTTCTCTCCCCAGTGTAACTGTGGGAATCACTTGCCTTGTCAATACACTTTCTCATGCCTGGGTGTGGTCCGATCTTCCTACAGCTTTAACTGTAGCTCAGACCTTTCTCCTCACCACAGATGCTTGTTTCTGTTTAGTGGCTTTCTCCATCTGTGCCCCACCAGCATCTCAGATCCAATGGTTGCCCAGTTTCAAACTTAGAACCGAGTCTGTCATTAGAAACCAAATCYACTTACCAACCCATATTAGAATTCTGTTTCTGTCACTTTTGTGATAGAGTGTCATGTAGCCTGGGCTGACCTTGAACTCCTGATTCTTCTGCCCCCCATCTACCAAGTGCTTGCATTATTCATGTGTGTACCACCATACCTAGCTTCCTCCATGATCTTTGACTACAAGCTTCCTTTCTAAAGTGTTTTTTTGTTTTGTTTTGTTTTGTTTTGTTTTGTTTTGTTTTGTTTTGTTTTGTTTTGAGACAGGGTTTCTCTGTGTAGCTCCGACTGTCCTGGAACTCACTCTGTAGACCAGGCTGGCCTCGAACTCAGAAATCCACCTGCCTCTGCCTCCCGAGTGCTGGGATTAAAGGCGTGCGCCACCACCGCCYGGCCTAAAGTGTGTTTTAGACATAAACTCCCTGTCCAGAGCCAATGCCATTGACTCAGGACCTCTAAAAGAAATATAAACTTGGGGTTCCTCTTCCGTGTGTTCTCATTTCCTATGCCTCACTGGCATGCACTCTCTCTTCTTCCGTGAAGCTACTTTAAAAGGAAACAATCAATCAAAACCAACCAGGAACTTTATTATGTCTTTTAACTAAAGCAAAACACTCATTACGGCAGTGGCGTAGTTCCCATAGGGATTTTCAGAACCATAGCTGCCGCAGGAGCTAACTACTTAGAAATATAGACTCCCTAAGTGCCACCCCAGATTTAGGACAGGATGTATGGGGGTGTTTCTCCATCTGGGTGACTGTGCTGCATTTGCAGTGAGAGAATTTCTCCACTGTGGGGCCTAAAACCTGGCAAACATCAGAATCAACAGTGGAGCTTAAAAGACCCAGGCCCCAGACCAATTAAATGAGAAACTCCAGGTGTCTGACCTGGCATCGGTGTATCCTTTTAAAAGGCTCTCTAGAGAATCTCCATACACTATAAGGCTGGGGGATAACTTAAGCTGTAAAATTTACCTTTTTCTTAGAGCAGAATCTAAGACAGCTATCGGAAACTTGAATGCACACCGAAATCACCTGGGGACCCTTAAAAATGACTGATGGTCGCAGGAACCCCCCCCCCTCCATTCTCATTTAATTGGTTTACAGTGTGGTTTGGGCTTTGGGGGTATCCCAGGTTCCCCAGACTATTTTAATGTGAAGCCAAGGTTAAAGATCACCGTTCGAAGGCTAAGATTCTGGAGGTCTGGTGTCCATAGGAACCTCCCGGAGTCCTTGATGAAATAGGACTTCCAGCCAGGTGAAGAATTACCTGGAATTTGGCCCTGAGGACCTTTCCAGATGGCCCCAGTCTTCATCCATCATCCCCTCACCCTCCCCTTGTTCCACCACTGTGACACCCAACCACTTCACGTTCCCCAGTGCATCCTGCAGGAATTCCTGGGACACTTGCTATACTAACTCATTAACCATTTGGGAAGAGATACCTTGGGCAATTACTCTAGATCTTATACCAGGTAACACTCAATAGATTTTTAAGTAGTTTTCTTGGTGTGTGTGTGTGTGTGTGTGTGTGCACCTCACTATGTAGGTAGCCCTGGCCAGCCTGACACTCACCACCTAGACCAGGCTTCCAGCTGCCTCTCTCTCCCAAGTGCTGGGAATAACCATGCTTGGCTTTTTAATTTTTTTTTTTAAAGGAACCATAAAAATCTGTGGAGACAGTGTGGATGCATTTAGGAAATCGTTTTTTGAGGAAGGAAAATCTTTCCTAACAGTGTTCAAAACCTAATAATCATAAAGGAAAATACATGAGCTTAATAAGATTTTCTCCCGGGAAGTTATCAGGAACGCAGAAAAAGACAAAGAGAAATGAGAAACACAGATCCAGTGTATTGACAGAACTGCTTCCGTGTGGGAAACAAAGAGAAGAAGTAAAAACTCCGGCAGACTAAAGAACGAACCAGGTACCATGTGCTAAAAAAGCACAAAAGGAGGAGAGAGAGGAGAGAGCGTGAGAGCTAGCTCAGCCATTAAGATCACTGGCTGCTCTTCCAGAGGCCCTGGGTTCAGCTCCCACCGCCCACATGACAGTTGACAACTTCTGTAACTATGGCTCCAGAGCCTCCCTCTGTAACTGTTTTGGAGCCGCCAGTGCCCTCCTCTCAACCTCCATAGCCGTGAGGCACACACATAGTACACAGACCGCACACAGGCAGAATGCCCATACAGGGAAAGGAAAAGAAAATAATAAACACACACAAAAGGTCATCTTATTAAAGGGTGGTCGGCTTAACTCAGAGTCGTTTAAACAGCGCTAAACAAGATGGTGCATATGTTAATAGCTTTAGTTGTGATAATCACAGCAAACATCAATATAGCAAAACATGCATCCCATAATATATAATTGTAGTGCTATACCTCAGCAGATCTGCAAAGCAGAGAAGATACTTGTCGGTGTGATTCTCATCTACTTGTAGACAGAATCTTAAAATAATGTCATAGCTGGCTAGCTGGAGGGTGGTACTGCCCTGTGTGCCCAGGAAGATGCAAATCAGTTTGGCACTCTTGAAGAGGAACAGGGCTCTAGATCCCAACATGGGCAGCATATCTATGCATGACCCAGTAGTTCTGCTTCTAGGACCTTGGATCTGGGATACGGTCACATAAATATTCAGCAGCTCCTCGGGGAATCATGAAAACATCCAAATCAGGATGGATATCCACTAATTGTTGTGTGTACATATTAGAATTTTACTTGATACTGAAAAATGATGGGCTAAAGATTTGGAAGGGTTAAAACAATGTTATTGCTACATCATTGAGAACAGTCATCTCCTATAGAACCTTTAAAAGTTATAAACACATGAAGCACTAAACACGGTGCTCTACTCTTTGGGGTATTTTTTTAATGTGGACATTTCATGCTGACGTGCTACATAATGCATTTTTGGTAAGAGATTCTATCTGAATGACAGAGGAGGGCAGGCCGAAAGTCTAGAAAAGAGCCTGCAGTATTGTGAGAGCCTGGGCTGGGAGGCTGGCCTAGGGGATTCTGGGCTCCACTCCTAGAACCATAATTTAAAAAAAAAAAAAAAAATGAGTGAATCAAAGATTAAGGGAGTCAGAAACTGTGAGAGATTTTTAAAAAAAAATCTTTTTTGTTTAACTTCCTGAATTGTTTACTTTTTTTTTTTTTTTTTTGCTGTGTACGTGTAATTGCTTTTGCAGTATAAGTCAAAGCTATACAAATTGTGCAGTTCCTTTTGTGACTGTCTCTGCTTGCTCATTTTCCTTTGCCTGCATGGTCCCTACCTTTCAATTGCTTTTCTCACCACTGTCCTTCAGGGCAGAGATCGAAGGCCACACTTGTGAGGTGGCCCAAGCACACCCTTTTGGCATTCACTTCTCGCCATGAACACAGTCCATTATGTCCCCTTGGGTCTTCTCTCCCGGCCAGTGTGGGCGAGCCCTGTGCTCAAGTGTTTGCCGCATTTTAGCCCCGAAGAAGGAAATGTGACAGTATTTTCATTGACTATCCTTCAGTCACGCCCGACCTGACACCCATTTTTTAAACATTTTTTATTAATATTCACTTCTTTATATGATAAATTTCCTCTTAAGCCTCTTCTCTTTTCCAGATTGTCTTCCTCCTGCTTTCACATCTCTTCACACGTATGTAGTGTATGTACAGCATCTGACAGAAAACATGCAATATTTATTTTTGGAGTCTATGTATTTTGCTGAACACAATGATCTATTTCAATTCATTTTTTTGTCAAAGTATATATTTTTCCTCTAAATGACTGAATAGAAGTCCATTGTGTATATAACCACATTTTTGTTTTTAAAGATTTATTATTTTTATTTGTGTTTGTGTGTGTGCGTGCGTGCGTGCGTGCGTGCGTGTGTGCGTGTGTGCGTGCGCGCGCGCGCGCGTGCGCGCTGGGAAACACCATGTGTATGGCACATGTCCACAAACGCCAGAGGTCTTTGCATACCCTGGAACTGGAGTTACCGGCAGTTTTGAGCCATGCAATGCAGATGCTGGGAGCTGAACCTTGGTCCTCTGCAAGAGCAGTAGGTGCTTTTAACCACTGAGCCATCTCTCCGGCTCCCACCCACATTTCCTTCATCCGCTCGTCAGCTGAAGCACGAAGGCTTGCTTATTCCGTGCCTCCGCGGTTGTAACGGCTGTGGCAGTAAGTGTGGAAGTGCAGCACTTCCTGCGGCCATGATCCAGGGGGAACAGAGCCGGACCACACGTACTTCCCCTTTACTTTAATGAGGCTCCTCCACACTGGTGTTCCTAGGGGAGAGTCTTTTACATTCACACCACTAGTGTGGCGTTGCCCTTCCTGGCCTCGGCCTCGCCAGCATTTGTTGTTTATTTTCTTAATGACGTCCATTATGAGTAACTGAGATGAAATCGTGATGTACTTTCAATTTGCATTTCCATGATGGCTAAGGATATTAAACAGTCCTTCATATGTTTTATTGATCCTAACATGGGCCATTTCGGGTCTCTGGATTATGTTCAGAATACAGAGCTCTGGCTTAAACCTTCTCTCCAGAGCTGTTAGCATTTCATTTTGCCCACTGTCCCTGCCAGCGTCGCTCAGAGGGAGCGCTGGGAGTCATTGCTCTTTGGCTCTCCGAATTTAGTCATGCTCGGCCTCTATCGACTCCCAATAAAGCCGTCAACTAATTTAGATGCCAAAATATGCACTTGCATGTCCTTTTCATTCAAAGGTCTTTAAAATTCCAGTATGATTTTTATTTTATTTTATTCTATTTTTAAGATTATAATTACATTTCTCTCCTTTCCTCCTCCCCACTCTCCTTCACAGCCTTCCAACTCATGGCTTTTTCCCATCACTAATTTGTTACTGCATATAAACATTCCCGAATAAAACCTGCTCAGTTCCCATGTTTTCAGCATATGTTTTCAGGGCTGACCACTTACACTGGACAGCCAATTGGTCTGCTCCTCCCGGTGGAAGACCACCTCTATCACTCCTAGCCTTCCTCAGTTGCCTACATTTCTTTGTATAGGGTTGAGGCCTCATGGGCTTTTCCCCACCCGCTCTGGCATGCCCATTGGTGTGGTCCTTGTTCAGCTCATGTTTGGACAGTCACATTGGTAAGAATTTATGGCTGTAGCTTCTGACATTGCTAGGAGATACAATCTCACAGCAAGCTCCCTGCTCTGCCTCTTACAGTCTTTCTGGCTCTTCCTCTGCAGTGCTCCCTGACTAGCTTCCATGGTACCAGAAGGTACCATGCAAGCTATCAAGGAGGGAAGCAATCAGAGTCCTCCCCAGATGCGGTGCCCATGAACCTCACCAAAAGACCAGCATGGCATGATAACCCTAAAGGTGAAGTGGTGCCATGTACAACTTGGGGTAGCCAACAGCTCTCTAATTGGACTTGAGACCTGTTCCACAGGAGGGAAAGGATGCCTGGTACTAGAAATCAAACTCCTCAGTGTTAGCGAAGTCATGGTTATTGGAGGGACATCTACATTCAGTATACCTTTAAGAGGTCAGTCACATCTTCCCTGGCTCATGACATCACAGAAGATCACAAGGGCTCAGCACGTCATTGCTGCCTGTGAATTCATAAGATAGTACTCTCAAAAGGATTTGTATTTGTGTGCATAGGGCCTCGCAGTTGTGTATGTTCTGAAACCAACTCCCTGTACTACACTCATCAATTATTTTAAGGTTCTTTATGAAAACCATCATGGGCAAACACTAACATGTACATAGAGTGTGGACCTAGATGAGCATGTATAACCCTACGGAGCATATTTTCTTTTTTATTTTTGTTATTTTATTTATTTTTTTATTGAATATCATCTTCATTTACATTGCCATGGTAAAAGCCTTTTCCAATTTCCCCCCTCCCCAAAGCCCCCCAACCCCTCCTCCCTCCCCCTGCCTCCACGTAGATGCCCCTCCACCCGACACACTCCCACCTCCCCACCTCGGTTTCCCTTTGTTGGGGCCTCTGTTGAGCCTTTACCTGACCAAGGACCGTTCCTCCCACTGATGCCCAACAAGACCTTCCTCTGCCACATTTTTTGGCTGGAACCATGTGTGCCCCTTGGTTGATGGTTCAGTCCCTGGGAGTCTTGGGGCGTCTGGGTGGCCGAAACCATTGTTCTTCCCATGGGGCTGTAAGCCTCTTCACAGAGCATATTTTCTACAAGAAATAATGTGGTGATTAGATTAAGTGGCCTACCTTGCTTCTGATGGTCATTTGTGGAAACCAAGCCGGACAGGTTGTATTAACTGTCCTAATAAGTGTAACTATTCTAATATCACACGGCTAAAGGAATAGGCCATGAAACTGAGAATCATGAACGGAACACATTTTAACTTAAGTGTTGCTTGTGAATTGTTAGGTGCTGTTTATAATGCAAAATGGCCTGACTAAAGAACGCATGAATTACACATAGTTAACTCAGGTGGGGTGAATGATCTAGTTTTAGAGCAGTGGTTCTCAACCTTCCTAATGTTGTGACCCTTTAATACAGGCCCTCATGTTGTGGTGACCCCCAACCAAAAAATTATTTCGTTCCTACTTCATAACTGTGTTATGAATCATAATGTAAATATCTGATATGCAGGATATCTGATATGTGTCCCACATGAAAGTGTCATTCAAAACCACCTCCCCCAAAGGGGGTTGAGAACTGTTGTTTTAGAGGAAGGGAGGAACTGACATGCGTGGGCATATGTAGAGGAGAATCATAATCACACAAGTGAGAAGATGTACCCCGCCCCATGGCATTGCTTTCTGTGGCTTTAGGCAGCCATGGTGAACTTTAAAAATTTAATTTAAATATAAACTTTAAATATGAAGAAACATTTAATGGAAATCCCAGAGGTAACCCATTTGTAACTTCTTCACTGGCCCTTGAAGGAGGATGCTGAAGTGGCCGCTGTTCAGCTGTATCCTGCCAGGACATGAGGTACTTCCTATCCATTAATCTCTTCCGAGTCATGTCCCTTGGCAGATCACTGTCTGAAGCATCACAGGGCATATAGCTAAGTGTCCTGTCTTTTCCTGAATGATGGCCCCAGTTTGGAAAAGACAAAGAAAAGCTGAAAAGTGTTTCCTTTGAGCGAGAGGGTAGAAGTTCTCTGTTCAATAAGGAAATGACGGCAATAAAAAAAGCCGTCCACTACAGTAGATATGGTGGTGTTTATGCCAAGCCTCTTTTTGTTAACTGTGACAAATACCTAGGGAGACCACCGCAGAGCAGGAAAGTTTCATCTGGTCTCAATGTTGCAGAGATCTCAGACCCTGGTCGCTAGACCTCATCACTAAGGGCCTGTGGTAAGGGCAACATCTTGGCAGAATCGTGGCAGAAGTGTATGTCAGAGAAAATCTGCTCAATTCATGGTGGAGTGATGRGAGAGAGGAAGAGGAGGAGGAGAAGAAAGGGAGGGGGGAGGGAGAATATGAATGAGAGAAGGAAGGGTCCGGCAACGACATACTCCCTTCAAAGTCACACCTCAAATGACCTGCTGTTGCAGACCCATCTCTGAGTAGCCCATTAAGCTATGAGCTCATCAGTGAATGAATGTACTGAGATTAGATCCACGTCTTTATGGTCCGGTCATTTCTCAGCAGTGCCACCAGCGTGAAACCAAGCCTTTTACACTTTACCCAGGGATCTTTTTAAGGAATCCTTCATACCTCAACCCTGATTACATTAGTAATCTGTTCTGGTACCCAACTTATAAATTAAACTATATTGTAATGTATGTATGTATGAATAAGAAAAAAATCATAGCATAATACATAATTTTTGTTCTGTTTGTGGTTTCAGGAACTCCCTGGGACCTTGGAGTACTTTGTTAGACAAGAACATTTCTTTTTCTGTCTTATTAACCCAAGAGAGTCCCTGTGGGCGGGCGGGATTGAAAGTGCTGAGATGGCAAAGAGTATGTGTTCCTGTTGATGGGGAAGGCATTTCAGGTCTAACTGCCCTTTTGAGAATACTTAGAGGTCAGAGGAGGGTGACTATGTAAAAGGGACATTGAGATCATAATACCCAAGAGCGCCGGGCGTGGTGGCGCACGCCTTTAATCCCAGCACTTGGGAGGCAGAGGGAGGTGGATTTCTGAGTTCAAGGACAGCCTGGTCTACGGAGTGAGTTCCAGGACAGCCAGGGCTACAGAGAAACCCTGTCTCGAAAATAATAATAATAATAATAATAATAATAATAATAATAATAATAATACCCAAGAGTGGGAAATGGAGTTTTAGAGTGAATTGGGCAAAGGAACAGAAATCCAGGTATGTCCTTAGAGAAGAGCTCTAGAGTCACCTGCAGGCCGAGCAAATTCCAAGATGCTCGCTTCTCAAACCCAGCCACCTACGGCAGTCGTCTTGTTCAGGGGAGTGGAGCAAGGTCTAAGCAACAGCATCTTTAAGACTTCCCCGTGGATTTCCGTGCGCAGCCCACGGTGAGCACCCTTCCTTCTCTGCTCCAAGCACCTGTAAAGGAAACGTGTGAGGAGCATTATCGGAACGGAATGTCAGCGCCTGGGGTTGCCATTGATCTGTGTGGTTTCTATGAACTGACACTAGGAATTCAGACCTGTTAGACTCTCATCTCGCTCCCCGTTAATTTTCTTACGGAAGGAATAGGTTAGCAAAAATTTTCAGCCCAAACAATAATTATTTCAAAGAAAACCCCTCGCTTCTATCTTGCTGTGTAGATGAGATTCCTGCCCACTGGATTCCATAGGGACATTTAGAATGTGTTAAATAGGACCAGCTCGGCTCTAGTATTCACTCTTTAACTAACAGGAGCTAAAAGGGAAAGGTTTATAATGAGCATCACCTTTACAGTACATTTAGGAGGCTACACGCATATGCAGCCTTTCATTAAAATGCCTCTGTTCCGACTCAAAATTACTTAGCAGTTGGAGCTAACAGTCTAAGAACCAATTTCCTGATAACATCCCCCCTCTTCTAGGATAAAAGGGAAGTTCTTTGTATCTAATTATGTTAAGGAATCGAAATCCCTTCCTGTCAGATAGAAAAAAATAATAACATGTACACACTGCCATATTCTTTAACTCAGTCCTACCCTSATTCGGGAGCTAATTAGTTATCTGAGATTAATAGCACTAATCAAGTTCCATGTAATTGCATGGAAGTTAGGAATATCTGTTACTGTGACTGTGTTCTTGCCTCCCTTTCCTTGACCTTAYAAAMACAGCTCAGGAACTTTAAACAAAGGGTGAAAGTAATCTCTCCTCTCTTGCTGAGAGGATGCATTACTGTAGAGGGGAGGAAAACATACAGCCCCCAAATCAACTTTCTTCACCACCCTTACCTTCAGCAGCCTTTACCAGGGATCACCTTGAGATGTGACATCAATTCAGAGTAATAAGGAAGGGTCAATGGAAAGCTAAAACATTCTCAAGAACCCATTACAGCATCTCTCCAAGGGATTCGTGTCAATGCCACCGCATTTCAAACACAGGACACAAATTCCAGCGGGATGGCTTCATGAAGCAGATACAATAGACACCTGYGAGTCTCCCGACACTGAGTTGACCTCTTTCTGGGTCTCTCCCACTCCCTACATGGCCTCCACCCCATAACCTCATCACTCACTCCTTGAAAAACMTTACGTATGTGAGAGTCATGAGTCTGTCGTCCAGCAGTAGGTTTACTGTAATTTACCATCATCGAGAGATTTTTGTTTAAGTMATTTTGAYGCATTTAAAGACTTTGGTTTAGTTAAATGTTTTCTTCAAACGACTAAAGCTCCAGAATGGGTTCTGCAAGGTGATCTGAAATGGGGAGACTGCGTATCTGCTTCTGTCAGTAGATTATTGGTTATGGTATTTGTTCATCTGCTACCTGTTCTCACAGGGAACTCAGTGCACTAAACAGTAAGAACTTTAATTAAATTTGGAAACTAAAGCAATGTGTGTCAAGTTTACTGTGTAACAGGAGCCAAGTTAGGCACCCCAAACACCTCTTCTGTGCATCTCTGTATTTACCTGGAGTGGTGGTCCTCAACCTTCCTGATACTGTGACCCTCTTGAGGAATATAGTTAGTTCTTCATGTTGTGGTGACCACAATGATAAAATTGTTGTTGTTGCTACTTCATAGCTACCTTTCCCACTGTTCTGAATTATAATGTAAATATTTTTAGAGAT
>BDUI01002873.1:26374-42581 GCA_002335545.1 Apodemus speciosus | reverse complement strand
CCCTTTGGGGGGAGGCCAGTTAGTACCAGAAAGAAGTAACCATGGTTGAGCACAGAGGAGACAGTGAGCATGCCCAGTGTATGTCAGCTAGAGAACAGGGCTGGCCTGGCTGGATGAGAGACCTCCAGACATGAGCGGACTTGATGTCCCCAGGAGCGCTTCCATTCCATCCTCCCCCAGCCCTTCACTTACAAAGCTCAGTGGGGTGACTCTCAAAGCATTGCTAGAAATCATCATTCATGGGCTGGRGAGGTGGCTCAGTGGTTAGAGCACTCACTGTTCTTCCAGAGGCCCTGAGTTCAATTCCCAGCAACCACAGTGTGGCTCACAACCATCTGTAACGGGCATCCAGTTCCCTCTTTCGGTGTATCTGAAGACAGCAACAGTGTACCCGTACATGAAATAAATCTTTAAAACAAAACAAAATCATCATTCATTTAAAATTGACATTTAAATTTAATTTAGAAGGAGTGCATCTAGAGTAGCYGACTTTAGGTTGAGTCCAGCATTTGTAGGAACCTTTCCAGCTTACTTGTCTCAAGTGTGAAAAAATRGTCACATGTGAAAGAGAGCGAGGTTAAGAGGGATGACTCCTTCAGAGCTTGTAAGAGGAATATGTGGTTGATCCCCAGAAAGAAAGATTTAATTCTGTTAAACGCAGAGAATAAGAAACATCCTAGAGTCATTTTTCCATAAGTAAGTAAGTAAGTAGGTAAGTAAGTAAGTAAGTAGGTAAGTAAGTAAGTAAGTAAATAAATAAATAAATAAATCGAATGTTGGTATCCCCTCCCATCCTTTTCTGGTTCTCTGTGATATTGTTATATACAACACTTAGTCTGCGTACCAYCCCAAAAGACTCATAAGCTATCATGGACTTTCTTGTTCCAAATCACCTTCCTGGTTCATTACATTGATTTTGCAGACAGTATTTACCCTGTTCAGTTGTTTGTGATGGAGGTAAATGTTGGTGCGGCGAGGTTTTCCTTTTTCCTGTCCTAAGCTAGGGAGCTGCTCTCTGGCCCGCTCTTTCCCATCCTCCCCGCTTGGTTTGCTCTTGCGGACATCGTATCTTTGCTTCTAGTGAAATGATGCATGCATTACCGGGAGATAATGCCAGATAAATTTATACTGTACTGAAAGCAGTACCACAACAGATTCATCACTTACAGAGGCTGGTGACTGCTTCTCTGAAAAGTTCCCTGGGGAGAGATTTTCTCCCATGGCTTTTAAATTACCATCTTTACCTTTTTGAATCACGAGTCTTCAGAAATGGTTTAAATCAATGAAATAAAAAGGGCAGATGTTTAATGGTATTTAGATGAGTTTTTAAAAAATCTCTTCAGGCATTACAAAATGATGGCTTAGCTTCCTGCCTCAAAAGCTGACACTTGGTTCCATCCCATTACTACCCACTGCTTACAAATAATATGGATTTCCCAGATAATACTTATTTAGCTGAAATTCTATTTAAAACAGAACCCTCTTTTAATTTTTTTTTTATGAAAATAATTGGAGAGGGGAGGCTGTCAAGGCATGTTAGAGTGACTCTTCACGCTGATATAGTTAAGGCTGCGTCAGCCTGTGGCTTGTCAACCAGTAAGCCCTGTTCAGTTTTCTTTTGGCATTAAATGTCACTATAGACAGAACTTTGACACATGAATAATGCCCTCTCATAKATCTAAATAGATCTAAAACAAAACAAAACTGTAGCGATCTCCGACACATTTGAGTTGAATAGTGTAAATTTATCACTAGGAATTTATCTTTATTCCCTGTAGTTTTCTTGATTCATTCTGAGAAAAGTCTTTCAATACATTTTTAATACTTACAATGGCTTCTCCAGGTAATTTGATTGCAAACTCTTGAGATACTTTTGCTTTGCTTTCTCATTAACATCAAAACGGACAAACCTATGTCTGTCCTTTGGTACATAGGAGAGAGTTCTAGGCTGGGCTGTGACCTTGACTGTGCAAATACATAAGTCACTTGTGTCTCCATAAAATTAAGTAAATAAAAATTCACAGACATAATCTTTATGATGGGACAGCACAATAGGTGCTTCTCAGATAGAAATGCCTGGTTCTGGTTTGCTACATAGTATCAAGTAGTGAAAGCGCCTCAAACCAACTGCATCTCCGTTTGTCCAAGTCTCTGTGTCTAAAGGTGCAGGTCACACTGCCGGCCTGAATCATATCTATGACACCAGAAAGCATTTGCTCCAAGCACAATTTTACTCTGGAATTTCACCAGTATCTAAAGTGGGGAAGTTAGTGCCACTGCTATTTCAAAATCTGGAATTTATACATTTTCACCTAAAGGCATGACCCAGTGTGGTTTTGCTTTCTCTAAGTTATGAATAATCACTGCCCCTGAATATGTGTATATATAAGAACACAAACATTAAATAAAGGCCCAAGGAGCAATTTTAAATGCTTACAAAACTGCTAAGAACTATAACTCTTTGTTAACATATTTGAAAAAAAAATATGCTTTGGGTGAAAAATCTTTCATATTCTTTATTAAAAATATCTAGCTGGGTGGTGGTGGTGCACACTTTTAATCCTGCCATTCAGGAGGCAGAAGCAGATGGATCTCTAAGAGTTTAAGGTCAGCCTGTTCTGAAGAGCTAGTTAGTTTCAAGGACAGCCGAGGCTACCCAAAGAAACCTTATCTCAAAAAACAAACAAACAAAGAAACAAAACAAAACAAAAATCTTAAAGATAGTATGAAGATGAATATTAAATAAATTAGGCTTTCTCATTTACTTAAACAAACTCAGTGATGCTCTCTAAACCTTGGGCTGAGCAATTAGACATTAGATGTCTTTGTCACTTTTAACTAGACCACCAGGGAAGTACTTAAGCTTGCATCAAGCCTGTGGCATCCAGCCCAGAATTGACTGCTCTGTACAACGTAATTAATAAATAACAATCAACAGTTAACGAGCACTTAATTCTTCTTAGTGAATATGCTAAGAGCTTCCCATGCATTGGCCTGTGTAACACTCACAAAAGCTCTAAGACACACAATTCTGCCTACATCCTTCAGAAGAACCTGAGGTTAAAAGCCTCTCAGCTAAGACGGGATAACCCAAGGATGTTCGTCCTCTATTCCCTGGTACCCGCCACCATGACTGCCCCTGGAAAACTGCATTTTCTGTGTGTCCCTGCAGCTGAGAATCATTCTCAAACTGTAGTCAATTCATCTTTGCTGCGTGTCAAGTCCTTGGGAGACTCGCCTCTCTTGGATTCTGTGCAAAGCYGCTCGCTCACCCAAGGCTTTGCAAGCTACAGTGCATGCCTGAGCCAGTGCCTACTGCTCACTGGAGCAGGGGCCCAGTGTCCTGTGTTCCATGTTCCTAGGTCTGGCTAGTGATAAAACTGGAGATCCAGAGGTCATTAGAACATTAGTCCAAAGTGTCATTAGTACATGTCCAAAATACCAGCTGCCGATTCTTGCCTTTGAGGCTGTAATATGTACGTATTGGTTTATAGGCTGAACTTTTCTTTCTCTCTCTTTTTAAATGATGAAAATTTGCTCCTCTTCTGTTTTGGCTTTGTCTTCCTGTATAATTTCAGTATTTCCTTCTTCCCCTTTTGTTTTAAACGTAGAAATGGCTCAGTTGGGGAATTACGACAGTAGGACAGCAGAGACGCCAGAGACGGATGAGTCAGTGAGTGTGAGTATCGTTCCTGATGGAATATGAGGCTGGGTTTTTTCKGCTTCTTAGCATCTGGAGATTTTTTTTTGACTGTGTTAATTACTTTATTCCATAAATGTTTATTGTCTTTCTGTGGGCAAGGCACGAGGCTTACACATTTAGTGCCTCACTCCTAAGAGAAGCAGAAATTTACAAAAACATCCTAAGCACCGAAATAGCAACTATGAGCATGAATAACATGATGACCATGAGCCAAGAGACCATTCCAGAAATAGATGTTTCTGAGTGGACCAGTCCCAGGAGAGTTTTCCAAGGGCGTGGCCATTGAGTTGAAATGGGAAAAAAAAATAAGATGTGAAAGGACAGAGGAATACTCCAGATGTAAGGTGTGTCTCGGGGCTAAAGACCAAGAAGACTCCTGAGCCGGAGAGCTTAGGGGAACCAGTGGGGAGGATGCTGCTCACCTCTGGCAGGTGGCCTTCCTTTTAAGGGTAATGGATAGCGGCTGAGTGGGAGTGAACTGGGAGATGACCTGGCCAGAGTCATGGCTTGAAAGTGCATGGGATACAGAGACAAGCYGGCCAGCCACAGGGAAATCAGTTAAGAGGCAGCTTCAGTGGCTCTTTGAGCGGTGAAAGGTCTTGCTGACTGGGGCCATTCTCCTATGAAATGGGTATCGTTAGAGAAGCCAGGTCGAATCCAAGTGACGAGGAAGGTAAAACATGTTTTGTAGTCTGGGGGTTAAGAGCATAGGTCCAGATTGCCCGTATTTGAAAACTAACTCCTCTACCTCTTACAAAGTGTGCATACTAGTCAGAGGAAGGGCTCATCTGAGCCTCGGTTTCTCCATCTGGATAAAAGCTAAGTGAACTATTCCATCTACAGTGTCTAGGAAAGGGGCCCCAAAGTTAAGTGCTAAACTGATAGATGCTCTGCTAACTTCATTATACAGTTTCTGTTGTAACTGCAATTCCTTCAAAATATCTAAGGAGAACCATTAAGCTAGTGATTATAATCTGTACTATTCAGGCTCTCGGAGGGAGAGTTTCCAGTGGAGGTCTGGGTGACTTCATCTCATCGGTGATAGGACAAAAGAGTTAATGTGAGGAGGGCCTGTGGGGAGCGGGCAAGTGGTCCCTGGCTCGAATTGTTTCCAGAGATGAAGCCATGGAAGTAACGATAAGATCCGGGTCCTGTGGCCCAAGGCTAAGGGGGTATGCAAGAGACAGGTGGGTGTTTGAAATGAGGAGTCAAGTAGCTCTGAGTCCAGGGACTGGTTGTGTTTCCCGAGTAGAGATGATAAGATGAAGAAGGAACCGAAGTAGAGAAGGTAAGGACCTGGTTTGCAAGCCTTCCAAAGATGAGCAGAAGGCTCTGGGGGAGAGACAGCAGCCATGACGGGAGAGTCTTGTGCACACCTCAGCATCGCCGGGTCTTCTAAGATGACGAGAGGGAATCCTGGTCTCTGGAGGGCCCAGAGCAGCTGAGGTGAATGGAGCATGAGAGACCATGAATCAAAGCAGCGAGGTTATTCCTGTTCATTAAGCTAAACTTTTTAGAAAGCTGAAGTTTAGAATTTCTGTATTTATGACATAGTTAGATTTTTGATGTAGAGGTTAACATGGGCAGGCATTCCACACCTAAGAAATTTGTCACCTACCACCCATACAGTGCCACAGCATGAAAGAGATATGGTCTAGTCAGGAATGGAGAGGCCATATTCTCCCCCTCACAACCCTGGCGACAGCTGTTGGGGCCTGTTTTTGTTTGTTTGTTTGTTTTTTGTTTTTTGTTTTTTTTTATAACCAAAAGCAGAAGGAAGGTTTGGCATTTTAGACTTAAGTATTAAAATGTAGGACCAGACAGCCGGGCAGTGGTGGCGCATGTCTATAATCCCAGCACTCTGGGAGGCAGAGGCAGGCGGATTTCTGAGTTCGAGGCCAGCCTGGTCTACAGAGTGAGTTCCAGGACAGCCAGGGCTACACACTATATAGAGAAACCCTGTCTCGAGAGAAAAAAAAAAGTAGGAGCAGAATGAAGCTACGTTACCAAAACCTTCACACGTCTTCTCTTGGCAACATGGGCTTGCTACAACACAACTGAGAGAGAATCATTAGGAGCCACAGCTCATTGGTGATGAGTCAGGGAGAGCCTTGCAGCTGACCCAGGCCCTCTAAACCAGAACACCGTGCCTCAGCAAGTTAAAACAGCACATTACGGTACTTTCCTCAAAGTCTGAACTGTGTTTTAACGCTCTCATTCCATTCCCCAGAGCTCAAATACTTCCCTGAGACTTCGAAGGAAGCCCCGGGAGAGTGATTTTGAAACAATTAAATTGATCAGCAATGGAGCCTATGGGTGAGTGTTCTAAGCCGAGCGCTCTAGCGTATTGTGACACGCTGGAGTGCGACATTTGTCTTCAGTTTTACCTCATGATAAGTGTATGCTGCACAGGGACTGGCATTTGGGAAGGCCACTTCTTCCTTAGGCAGGGCAACATGCAGCCAGAATCACATCTTCCGATCGCCCAACAGGAGGCACTGGCAGTGACCCAGGGCTTATTTAAGAAGATTGGGGAGAAAGATTTCATAAAATAAAAGAAAAATGGTCTTCACTCCCGTTTCTATTACTTAATCTGTGCTGCACTTGAAAGGCACTTGGCTGAGATCATATATGTTATATGTTATATGTCATATGAAACACTGCACACCTGTGACTTCTTATACTAACATGATTATTAAATTGAATGAAACATAGCATTTCTTCCTTGATCCATGATCCATTTTTATTCCTGAAGGAAGAGAGTTATATTCTAGATTCATACAAATCTATCTTCAAATCTCTTTTCAAAGAATGGATTTGAGGATTCTAGAGGGCACTAAATTCATGTTGCTTTTCTTTCTTTTTCCTTCATTAATAAGTATGTCTTCTTATTATGGATAAACCGGGTTTTCTTTCCTCAAAATATTGAGACAGTGTCTCATGTAGTCCAGGCCGTACTTGAACTTACTGTGTAGCCAAGGATAGCCTTGCATTCCTGACCCTCCTGCTTCCACCCGCTGAGTGCTGGGATGAGAGGTTTGTGTCACCACTATTGTTTCAGGTGTTATTTCGAGTTTTTTGTAATCTGTTGACAGCTGCACACACTTTTGTAATCTGCACACATCCTTACACTGGACACTTCAGTACCCTGTAACAGTAGTATCTCAATGTGTGTAATGGTGACGTCATACTTAGCGTTTTCATTTCTTTAAACATTTACTATTTCTCTGTGCTGGGAAACTTTGTTTTCTCTCTTGTTAAATCCATTCCTGTGACACAGTTTCTTTTGCAAGGTCTAAGTAGTGACAATAGTAAATTAATAGAAAATTCTGAGTCACCAATAAATAATAGTGTGGAAGGACAATTAAACATGCAAACTGTGACCTAATCCATTTTAGACTGCCCAAAATTCTATCTTAATTTAGTATTAATCCCAATTCCATTCRCATGTATACAGAGAGCAATAAATCATCCCTGAGATGTTTACTGCCATCTATCCGAGTAGGAGCAGGTGAGACACTGATTTTTTGTGACGCCACAAAGGATGTTTCTCCTTCCTGTTTTTTTCACCTCTAATATTTTCCACGCCATTAACTTAGCAAAGAACTTAAATATTTGTGAGCCCTCTCTATGCCTCACTGGCTTTCAGGATTATGTCAAATGGCATGTTTCCTGAAGCAGCCCATAAATGCTTTTAGCTGTTTTCTTTTTGCAATATATGCCTTCTTGGTCGAGAATTTTCTACTGTGCAGTTATTTGTGCCTTTTATTTGCTTATTAATGCTTGTCTTGTGGTGGTTCATCGTTCTGGAGATGACCCCAGGCATTCTTAGCAGAAAGAAGCCAGCAGGTTGATCTCACAAGCACGGGTTGGAGCAGTTCTCGGGTCCGTTTGAGCAGTCGAATGGTTCCGGAAGGAGATGTTCTAGGCAATAGCCCTTTGTAAATCTTAGGCATGTATCTTAGCAGTATTTGGAGTTCTAATTGGTTGAGTAAACTCATTTGTAGTGCAATTAAACCACTGTATAGTAGATGAGGTATATCACACTTTGGGGAACGGTTGGGAATATACAAGAAGTTAAACAAGCTGTGAATTAGTAAACACCCAGGATACAGGCCAAGTCATTAGTGGGCTCACAAGCTGCCTGTCGGAGCCTATGCTGATCAGCCAGAACCATTTCCCCCCTCTTCTCTTCTCAGAAGTAATATCTCATTACGTTTCTGACAGATTTCCTTTCTATCTGAATTATTTTTAATTTAAAATTGGAATGGAACTACCCYTGTCAATTCAACCAGCCGAGATGCTATCTTCAGACTAGCTGAACAAGAGACCTTAGAAGGGTAGAGGATCTGGGCTCTTCCCACTGTCTTTGGTATCTGTGTACTTGGGGGTGGGGGGTCACTACTTATGTCAGTGGCTCGGAGTTGGCGCTGAGAACCAACCCTCTCACTAGAAAAGCATGGTAAGACAAGAGTCTTATGCTTGCTGGCCATATGTTGGTAATGCCAGTTTGATAAGTATGTACCAGTCTCCAGGTAGAAGTGAAATTTCTCTTTATACCAACATAATACTCATAGAAGACAGAAGCTAGTAAATCCAGCATTGTGCTGGCCTCTTCATCTGTGTTCTCTGCTTAAGAGCCTGGGGAGAGTTGATGCATCTCTCTGATGCCAAGAGAATATTCTATTCCTTGTAAGTATCCTGTGATTACAACTTTCTCTTATCCCAGTGGGGAAATAAAGACCTAACTTCTGCTATTGAACACTGATTGGACTTTTAAGCCATAACCTCAAGGAGGTTTTAAAGAGTTTTATTTATTTTTTCCCCTCTTTGGATTGGGTGGGTCAAAATGGGGTCTTCAGTAGTTCATGCTGGCCTCATATTTGCTATGCAGACTAGCTTTGAACTCCTGATCTTCTTACTACAAGCTAAAGCCATTGACTCAGAATTACACCACTTAAAAGTTGCAACATTTCTCCCTCATTGTACTTTTCTTTTTGACCTTTATATACACTGTGCTCTCACGTCTCAAGGGCCCAGAAACATTTACTAGTGAGACCCATGAGTGCAAGCTGACACACACCCATTCACACATTAGCTRTGGCCAYCTCCCACTTACGGATCTGCTGGCTCCCGTCTGTGCACTGGGCTTTCAGAGTCTCAGGGTTTCATACGCATTAGGATCCTGCTTCCAATGGGGCATGTGGTCCCTGGGCTTCAGCCTCCCTCTCATGGGCCCTACTTCTTCTTATCTTGTGTAGGCAGAGACTCCTGGCCTCCCGGAGGACAAGTTTCCAGCTGCCTTTCTACCATGTCATTTCCCACTCTTGGGCTTTCCTGTGGAGGAAGAGACAGAATAATCTTTTTCCAACAAAGCATTGGTCGGGTGGTGGTGCACGCCTTTAATCCCAGCACTCAGGAAGCAGAGGCAGGTGGATCTCTTGAGTTTGAAGCCAGCCTGGTCTATAGAGTGAGAGTTCCAGGACCTCCAGGGCTACAGAGGGAAACACTTTCTCATAAAAAATAATAATAATAATAATAATACCCCCCCAAAGCAAAACAGAAATATCAGAAACTAAGAATGTAAACTAGAAGCAGATGTAGCCAAATGGTAGATCACTTGCCCAAAATGTTCAAGGCTCTGCATCAGTGCTCAACGTTACAGAAATGACCAACAAACCCCCTCCCAGAAAGCATTCCGCAGCAGATCCCAATTAGGTACTCTATTCTATTCAGCAGTTTAATGAACTCTTGGTTGAATATCAAAGTATCCACCTTGTGATAGTCAGCATGTGGCATTCAGAATATGAGCCTCAAGGTCCTCAGCACTGAACTTAATGTGCAATCCTGAAGGAAAAGCCAGAAGGTGTGTTATAATCCAGTCGACCTGAAGAAGAGACAAGCAATCATAAAAAGAGCATTTTCATGTTAATGTTTTGAGTTCTTAATTTTATTTAAAAATCTATTTCCCATTTCAGAAATCCATTTTAATGACAGTTGTTTACCAATGTATATCTTATATTTGGGGGTTGGCCGAGAGATTTCTTCACTCTTTTGTGAACATCTTCCCATCTGGCCTCCATCATGATTAGAAGCAGCTTTCAAAATATATAGCCTTTTTTATTTTATCCTAATCAGTGGTTCTAAAAAAGGAAGATACAATAAAAGCTTTTCACCAGATATAAAACATATGTGCTAACTGGTTGGTTAATTTAAAAATTGGTCATAATAAGAAATTTTTAGGAAAACGTGTACAATAAACATTTAAGTTTAACCTACGTATGTATATTGTCTTTAGTTTTGAGGTCTTTGAAGACAGTTGACACGAGCCATTCTTAAGAGGCATGGTTTCTGTTTCCCAAGGTTAAAGGTGAAGCTGAAACTTGAAGCAGTCTGAACGTAGGCCTCTAAATGTTTTGACAGCTTTTGGAGAATTCACTCCTGCTAAACCAACAGGAATTTTACGTAGTCGTCGACATCTATTGAAACATCCCAAAACACTTATTAGCAACAGAGCATCTCTTTGCCATAGCATGATTTCACTGGTTAGTGCGTTACTAGCTGCTTTTTCTCTTTACTGTGATCAAGTGCATGAGAAGCCCACCTAAGGGCAGAGGATTTCCTTTAGTCCCTGAGAGTCTCCGTCCGTCCGTCTGTCCGTCCGTCACAGAGGGTCGCTATAGGGGACTGGATCTCCTTTGTGGCAGTTTGCAGCACACATGTTAACATGCGGCTGAAACCAGGGAGCAGAGGCTACACCCCTACATCCCCGTCTACCCTCTTTTCCTCCCAGCTAGGTCTTTCTAAAGGCCCCACAACCTTCCCTGACACCACCACCGTCTGGGGACCAGGTGTTCAAACACTTGAGTCTATGGCGGCCATTTAACATTCAAACCATTTATTTGAATTAGCTCAATTTTTTTTTAAATAGAGACCTATGTTGCCCAGATTGGCCTCCAGTTTGCTATATAACCCAGGACAATTGTGAACATCTGACCCTCCCATGTGCCTGAATTAGTTAATGTTGCTATCAGGTGTAACCAACAGAAGAGGTGTAGGAACACACACAGCCTATAGGAGCCCAGAACTGAGTTGAGGCGTCCTACAGAGGACCCCTAACTTAGCATGTAAAAGTTGCCCAACGGACCGACTCTCATGCGCTCTTGTTTTATGGTGAGAATTAAAGGGCTATGCTAGTCAGTGAGTTGTTTTGAGTGTCATCAAGAGACCTGCCTTTGCACCAAATGGTGAGGAAGAATCTAGAAAAGTGAATAAAGGAAGAGAGGGAACAAGAAGGGGGCAAAGCAAGAGATAATAGAGAGAGGAATACAAATGCGTGACCTTGTGAACCAAGAAAAGAGGGGGACACAGTGACAGGATAGACACAGGTCAGGAAGAAAAAGCAAGCCCTAGTTGACCGCTTTCGTGAAAACATTAATAATGGGTTAAATCAGAGTTGACTATACTGAGACTTAATCAGTATATGCCCTGAGCTATTGGTTCAGCAGGGAACAGAATGTCCCAGCCTGCCTTGCAGCCAGCCATTCATTAGACATTACTGCGCAAACTAGTAGAAAACACAACTAAATTCACATAGCTCCTTGTTTTAGAAGGTAAACCAATTGTGTGTGTGTGTGTGTGTGTGTGTGTGTGTGTGCTTACCATATTCAATGACTTTTTAAATAAATTATTCCTTATTTGATCAAGGCCTTTGGTTTAGGTCAGCAAGTACAACCTATCACACATATTTATACACATCAATATTTGTATAAAGGTTTAGTGCCCCTTTAAGGGATTACTTCATCTGATCATTGTCTTCTTGGACACTCAAACCTGTCCCTCCATGAAAAACAACAAATGGAGTGACTTGGAAGAAGGGGGCCATCTGAAGCCTCCCCTTGTTGCTCATGTCCTATTTTAGGACTTCTGCCTTTCTAAGTCCCCCTTTCTCCATGTCAACCCCGTCCTTAGGGAGTTCACTGTGTTTCGCCAGAGAGTATCTGGGCAGGGCCATAGAAGAGACTGAATGTGGCCTAGGCCTGGTCATTTTATCCTATAACGTTGCTTCATAGCTTGGCCAGGAGGTGGGGGAGCAGACATGCCGCTCCTTGGCTTGCCCCTCAGCGCCCCCTCGCCCGCCCGTTACGTTGGGAAATGCATTTGCAGCTGGAGCTCACAGAGGGTGGTGCATGTGGGGTCTGCAGTGAGGAAATATGCTCCTCTTTGCTGCAGAACGTTCTCATATATCCTCAGACACTCGTCTCATTTATCTGGYGATTCCATGGGAAGCAATTACTCTCAATTGGAAACCAGGGACTCTAAGAAGCCCTGGTCCTCTATGCAGGTCCCAAGGGTATCATTTAGAAAATTATTGCTTTAGTCAGTCCAGAAAACGTGCCTAACATATGTCTCATGCTAGGAAGGATGTCGCTCGTGATCTGTGTGTAATTTTGTTAATTCTTCCCAGTTCTGATTTATGTATCGGATTTTGTTTTGTTTGTGGAAAAACTGAAAACATCAGCTAGTTCTTGGGAAATAACTCACTCTGCCTGCCCTCGTTTTTGGAGCAGCAAAGGCAGAGCTGATGCTTTATGTATGATCTTTATTAAAAAGCCAATTTGGGTTTGGAATGGGACATTGCTAAGTCACCAGCACAGCTGCGGCAACTTAGCGCGAGCTGTTGGGAACTCAAAAAGCACAGGGTTTATGTGGKCCGTGTGSCCTCCGAGCATCCTTACCATCTCTCTTCCTGTGAACCCAATACCTGCGTTCCATTTCAGGGCAGTCTACTTTGTTCGGCATAAAGAATCCCGGCAGAGGTTTGCCATGAAGAAGATCAACAAGCAGAACCTCATCCTTCGGAACCAGATCCAGCAGGCCTTCGTGGAACGGGACATCCTGACTTTTGCAGAGAACCCCTTTGTGGTCAGCATGTATTGCTCCTTTGAAACCAGGCGTCACCTATGCATGGTCATGGAGTATGTGGAAGGTAAGTAGGTCTCGCCCAGAGGGAGCGTGGTGCCTGGACCCAGATGTCGTAGGCAAGGCCGCATCCATGCCACAAACCGGCTATATCCACCCAGGAGCCCACACGAGCAAGAGATGGCCGAATCCCCAGTCATTACCGCCTGATAATTGCTTGTAAAAATGCCTGCTACTATAACAAAGGGGACATTAGTGTTATTTGGGAAAAGGCTGTTTTCTTTTTTAATAGCATTTAATCCTAACTACCTCCCTTCGGTTGGTCATTAAAGTTGGAATATAGGGTTTTTTTCCCCCTACTTCTTTTTATCACACATCATAAAATGTGTTCATTATCATTAGTCTTCTCAAAAAGTGAATTTAAAAGATATCCTTTTTAGCCTGTGGTGGGAAATGAAAACTCCAGCCATTCTTCCTTTAGAGCCAAGCAGGTCTCAAACTATAATTCGTCCACCTCAGCCTCGTGAGTGCTGGGGTCACCTCCTTCCTCCTCCTCCTCCTCAACTATTTGTTTGCAAAGTTAAATACTCCATGTAATCTTATTTCTCTCGATCCTCTTTTTGTTAAATTACACTTCTGAGACTTTCCATCTCTCGGACTCATTGACATAAAGTTACCACAGTGAGAAGCTCAGCGAAGGCCCAGACCACCTTCCCTGGGTCCTGTTTAGGCTCTTCGTCTGGAGAGAATCCCTCACTGTACATCTCCAAGAAACAGTAGAAACTTGTTTTTTTTAAGATTTATTTATTTATTATATTTAAGTACACTGTAGCTGTCTTTGGACACCCCAGAAGAGGGCATCAGATCTCATTACAGATGGTTGTGAGCCACCGTGTGGTTGCTGGGATTTGAACTCAGAACCTTCAGAAGAGCAGTCAGTGCTCTTAACCACTGAGCCATCTCTTCAGCCCCCCCAGTAGAGACTTTTTACTTACAGCTTTTCTAGTTTGCAGATAAGTGGTTTGGCAGCCAAAGGGAACTTTAGTGGGAACTGAGAGGTAGATACAGCCCTAAGCCATTAGCCCAAGTCCCACCCACTGTTCTTTCTACCACACAATCTATTTGTTTCTAAACTGTGGTGGTGGTGGTTTTTATAACTTTTTTTTATCCCATTTGGTATGTATGAAGCTAGGTCCTCACTCCTTTACTTGAATGAACCCCAAATAATTGTATAAAGTAGTGCTTCTCAACCTTCCTAATGTTGTGACCCTTCAATACAGTTGTAGTAACCCCCAACTATAAACTTATTTGAATTGCTACTTCATAACGGTAATTTTGCTCCTGTTATGAATCATAATGTAAATATCTAATATGCAGAGTATCTGGTACCTGACTCTAGTGAAAGGGTCTTTCGACCCCCGGTTGAGAACCACTGCTATGTGGAACGAGATTATTTCTAACCTGATATTGCAATGAAGGAACCAAGACCACCAAAGTCATTTGCCTAAGAGCTCCCAGCTGCTCAGAGACAGTATTCCACCTCTGCAATCTAATTCTAGCATCTGCATTTTACACTGATACATTATAAATTAGTACAATCATCCCAAATTATGCTAGAGACTCTTCAGAACGCCGTTCACTTCAGAGCCAAGCTGCTCTCTTCACTCCGCTTCTTAATTGGAAACCTGACGACGTAACATGGTCTCCACTTCCGAGTGCGGCTCTGCTTTGAAGTTTCGTGATCTACACTGCTGGCCTTCAGTAATCCCGCTGGACGCTGCTCCTACTAAACGTGTTCCCCGTGCTTTTCAGGGGGAGACTGCGCGACCCTAATGAAAAACATGGGGCCTCTCCCGGTTGATATGGCCAGGATGTATTTCGCGGAGACGGTCTTGGCCTTGGAGTATCTGCATAACTACGGAATCGTACACAGGGATTTGAAGCCAGACAAGTATGTGCCCTGATGACGTAAACGTCTTTTACATAATACTGAACATTTTCTTCTGCCTGTGAAATGTTTTTAAGGCTATTTGCACATTTCAAAAATTCTCCATACTATAAAAAAAATGAGTTATTTTAATGGTAACTTACATACATTTCTTGAAAGACTACAGTGCTTACAATGAGAACCTAGAAGAAACGGGGAAATGACTCTAGAGTTAATTTCCTTTTTATCATGTAAATCTTTGAATAACGACATAGAATGGCGCTGTTTTCTGGAGCATTTTGTACTTGGCATCATGCTTAGATGAGCTCTGCCTTCCCAGGGTAATATCTGTGATGTGATGATCTCCTTCACTTATTTTTCTATCATCCTTTGATAGTTTGGAGCTCCTTGTCAGCTCTGATTTGAGAGATGGAGAGAACTTTCCCCAAGTGGCTAGCTGTTCGTCTTGATGTCACGTATGGCATATTTCATGCTTTCTGCACTAGTGTGAGACGCTGCTACATATGTTGAAAAGTGTGTGACACACTTAAGACTATGCTCATCAGAAATCTGGGAGAACACTGGGGAAGGAAAGAACAATTTCATACACAACTATCAGAATTTTGGCATAATTCCTTCTAGTAGCTTTCTTTGCTTGCTTGTTTGAGACAGGGTTTCTTTGTGTAGCCCTGGCTGTCTTGGAACTCACAGAGATCCACCTGCCTCTGCCTCCTAAGTCCTGGAATTCTTAAAGGCATACACTACTGCTGCCTGGCCCTCCTTTTAGCAGCTTTTTAAAAATCCTCTATCACTTTAACCTTTTAATTGATAGAATGCTATTTTGTACTTACAATGGAAGATTTTAATATAGTCAAATGTAGTTTTTTGCACTATAACATGTCCAAGCTTTGTGCTTAGTGAATTGAAATTCAATTCAAAGCTGAAAGTGGAAATAGGAAAAACTAGGTTTTCCTGTCCAGGTTCTTTTATCTATGTCTTGTTTTAATCACAAGTGGATTCCTTACCTGAGTTCCTGGTGTATGCCATAGGACTCTTATTTCTTCTCTATCTTCTTATTCTGAAAAATGGGGGAAAAAAGGTGTCTGGAACGACGGCTCCGTGGTTGAGTACTGCTGCTGCAGAAGGCCTGAGTTCTCTCCAGCTTGATGGGCTCTTGTGCGGTTTTCTCGACTCCATGGGCATCCTCATTCACATGTGCGCAGCGCTACCGCCCACGTTCGCACGATATACATATACCTTTAAAAGTAAAGCTGAGATCAGGCACAGTCAAAGTTCATAGACTGAAAACAGAAAGGAGTTAGAGTTCCATACTTAAGCTTTTGGAGTTTCTTAAGTGTTGCGGAAACRATAATATTGGATGTGATTGCTCCAACAAAGACAGCGGAGCTTTAGCTCTGGCCCTGRCTTCCGAATCATGCTCAGCCGTCAAACGCAAGTCCTTTGCATGACTCCCTCTCTTACCAGGCTTCATTTCGAAATATATTTGATGTATTAAAAGCCGAAGAGGGAAAGAGAGAGACCGAAAACAACAGAATCTGCTTTCAAGTGACTGTTGTGCCCTTTGTCCTTCTGTCTCGTAGCCTGTTGGTCACCTCCATGGGGCACATAAAGCTGACTGACTTCGGCTTATCTAA
>BDUI01002872.1:107339-121300 GCA_002335545.1 Apodemus speciosus | reverse complement strand
CCCTGTCAGTCCGATGTGTGCACCCAGTCAGTATTGAGGCTTCCCTAGCCCTTCTAGTCAATCTCTGAACTCTGTGTTGTTTAGCTACACAGCCTAAGGCACTGCTGAGCAAACAAGTACCTGTTTAATCATCTTTTAATTYCCTATTTAAATTAGAAGCAATAGGTGTGAATGCCATCACTCTTCGGCTTCTGCATTTGATACTTACTAAAGCCAATCAATAATGGAAACTTTGACTGGAAAAAAAAACTGAGGAAAAGTAAGTTGAAAAAAAAAAGAAGAGTGAAAGAATACATGAAATAGGAAACAAACTTTACCATAAAAGTGAAGAGTCTGCTACATGATATGGGGAACATCCATCTTTGCTTTTATGGCCATTATTAGAAAGCAAATATGACCAAGCAAATCACTGTTGTTTTAAGGAATCCTTTTTTTTCCCTTAAAGGACAGACATTTCCTCAATTGATRTGAGATGGYCCAGTTTTCTGCAGGTGGTGTCACCCACGGGCTAGCAGTTCTGGGTGCTATAAACAAGTAGGCTGAATAATCCAGTAGGCAGTACTCCTCCATGGTCTCTGCAGCTCCTGCCTCTAGGGTTCTGCCTTGATTTCTATTAGTGATGGGCTGTGTTGTGACCTATAGGCTAAAACAAACCCTTTCTTCCCATAAGCTGTTTTTTTGTTTTGTTTTGTTTTTGTTTTTTGTTTTTTTTTAAATAATCACAGCAATAGAATCTCTAAGACAGCTGCTCTAGAGCAATGGTTCTCAACCTTCATAATCTTGTTACCTTTTAATACAGTTCCTCATGTTGTGGTGACCCTCTATAAAATTATTTCATTGCTACTTCAAAACTGTAATTTTGCTACTGTTGAGAATCATAATGCAAATGTCTATGTTTTCCAATAGTCTTAGGCAATCTCTATGAAAGGGTCATTTGATACCCCCAAGGGGTCTTGACCTACAGGTTGAGAATCACTACTCTAGAGGAACAGAGGCATTGGAGAGTCAGCATAGAACCACAGAGAATCCCAAGTGGCATGGGAAAGATGCTAAAAATAGAAAGATGCCTTCTGACTCTTAAGGGATGAACAGACCTCGGGAGTGCAGACAAATTGTGGGCACAGATAAGCACAGAGCCAGGGAACCAGAGGCTGTTTAGCGAAGACAATGGCCACACAGACTAGGAGAGTGGAACAAGGATGGTAAAGGATCACAAGCATCTCACTAAAGGGACTGGGGAAGGGGCTCCTAACATCTCGGTCTTTAGGAAACATGAAGTMTCTGCTGTGTAGGATGGGAGCCTTTGAAGCTCTTGAGGAGTAAAAAAGTATCTGTGCAGGGTAATTTGGGAAGCTTAAAAGAGAATCAAATAGGAGAGATAGACATTCATTGGTGTCAGCAATAAGGATATTTTGCTGCGTGTGTGRTATATGTGCACATTTATATGCACTTGATTGCACAAGTACATGAAAGCCTTCAAAGAAGCCCACGGAGGATGTCTGTTCTCTATCAGTGTCATTCTCTATTCCCTTGAGATAGGGTCTCACTGAATCTAGAGCTTAGTTGACAGCCAGCAAGCCCCAGTGATCCTCTTGTTTCTGTACCCCATGGTACTGGGGTTACAGACATGGGTACATCCATACATTGCTTTTTGCTTAGGTGCTGGGAGTTTGAACTCAGTTCTTCATGCTTACACAGTAAATACTCTTATCCACTAGACCATCTTCCTAGCCCTATTGGGAAAACCTCTATGTAGTAGAAAGCCCATATTACTGGTGTTGTTTGGGATGGTGATGAAGACTGAAAATAGAACAATTAAGTGGTAATTTCTCACTCAGACAGACACGAGGAAGATGGAGCCAGCAATGACAATATGTGTGTGCAACCATGCACCCCGGAGAGGAGTGGGGAACGTCTCAGCTTTGTCTAAGTTTGGRCGAGGCAGTAGAGACCTAGCAAGTAGCAATAAGCATTCTGACACATAGCTCAGCAGAAGGAGAAGGCTCAGCACGAATGGAGATCTGTAAACTCAGTGGATGAGCATTCATCCGCGAAGGGCACAGAGTAAAGCGAAGACTCAGGGAAAACAGCTTTCTTCTTGAAGGCTTCTTTGTTGGCACTGCTATTATGGTAAGAGCAATCCTACATGTGTCTGTGTGCTGCACAGAGACAAGAACCTACAGAAACATATCTCAACTTTATTTTCTCCTTTTCACACAAAGATGAAGGGCATGTGAGTTTTAAGATTGTTGATTTATCTTAATCCTACTTATAATTGAAGACTACAGACCTCTGTTTCAATAGCTATTTTCTAATTTCTAAGCATATCCACCATACTGGTTTATAATAAGAACAGTAACTAATCTTCCCGCTAGYCACATTAACTCCATTCTTACCTTTACTGATTGAAACATGAGAAGAGATGAGGAAACAGCTCAAGGACCTAGGAGGGGGACAGGGTCAGAGGGCATCAGAGTGCCTGGCAGCCTTACCTCAGAGTCAGAGCTGTCCAGCTCAGCCAGGGTTGGGGCTTTGAGGAGCCTCTTCCGCTGCGCAGGCCCCTGCTGGGCGGCGCTCAGCTCATTTTCCGTTGTTTGAGATGTTAAACCTCCATTCACCATAGATGATTCTCCGACTTTCTTTGGAGATTCCGGCGTAGTGACATCTAGTAAGAGAAAGACAAAAATTTACCTTTTCTTGAGCCAGGAAAGGTAATCTGTGTTGGAAGCACAACCAGGTAACAGCCTTTTCTTGTCACACAAATAAAAACACAAAGGCCCAGTACAGCGACCCCATGCCTGCTCATATGGAACATTTGTTAAAGCTCTGGTCAGATTAAAGGAAAACTTAAAATGAATAATTAAATATTCACATTTGTAGTTCGGAACTCAGAGTTCTAGGAAAAATCCTAAACAAGTGACCTTGACCTCTTGTTTCCCAGATGAATAAAAGGAGGCTCAGGGAAGAGACGCTAGCTGTGCTCATTTAAAGGGGCCTGTGGTGGGTGGAGGAAAGATACAGTACACACAGTCTTCCTACAGCTAAGATCTAAATATGTTTTGTCCTAAAAATCAAAGTAGCTAAGAATCTTCACTCATATAAATACATTTATGTAAGCACAAAGAMTCTAGGACAGATCCCCTCAGTACATCAGATTTAAGTGGTTAAGGGCTCACATCTGAATGAGGAAGGAACCTCTTCAACAWWTGGGAGAAAACAAAGCAGTATACATTTGGCATAATGCAGACAGGGCTCAAAGCTTACCTCTACRTTCACTGTCGCTACCTAACTTCCGTTCCTCCCATGTAAAGCAGAGGAGTAACAGATACCGCTAGTTGTGAGGACTGAGCAGGTTGGCAACCACATAACATACTGTGCCTAGTGCAGTCAGTGTTAGCCAATAGAAACACTGGTTTTCAGATCCACTCAAGAGGGCAGAAAGAAGTTCAGTAACTCCAATCCACTTAATCGAAAGAAGAAAAAATAGGGAGAGCATGAGAAGGAAAAGGGAGATGCGGATGCTAAAACAAGAAACAGTAAGTGCTCACTAGAGTGCTCACTTTCTTCCTACAAATAGAATTAAGCCCAGTCCTGACCAAAAAAGAAAAGAAAAGAAAAGAAACGAAACACTGGTTTTCAGTTCTCCAAGTAACCCAGTTCAGTTCTCCAAGTAACCCAGCCCCTTGACTGACAGGGGTGTAGGCCAGAGCTGATCCCAAGGGTTGCTCTTGGGACTCTAGCCTAGAATAATCCAATGCATTATGCTTTTCCTGAGCATTTCAGATAAAGACATGGGTTACAATTTGTAAGACACGATACTTATTAAATCGTATGTGTATACATTATATACAGATAATGTATATTATATAATAACTCATTCTATAATGAGTTCTGTGTCTCTAGAGAATCCTGACTAATACAACTAGCAAAATCCAAAGCCTGGTGTGGTGGTTCCTGCCTGTAATTCCAGCACCTGGGAGGGTAAGGCAGGAGGGCCGACGAGTTCAGTGATCAAGCTCTGCTTGAGACACAAAGTGAACTCAAAACAGGCCTGATGAACCCTGCTTCAAAATAAAATGGACTCCACTGGTTGAGTGTCTGTTTAGTATATCCAGTTTCCAGGTTCAGTCCTCAGCACCACATAAAACCAGGCGTGGTAGTATCCCTGTATTCTCCATGCTCAGGAAGTGAAGACAGGAGGTGAGAAGTCATCCCTGACTAAATAGCTAGCCTGAGCCAGCCTGAGCTACATGAGACCCAGTCATAACAAACAAAACACACTTAAAAAATAGAGAGGAGCAAGGGAAGTAACTCAAGTGCTGTAGCACTTTCCTTTACTGCAACACTCTGGGAGTTAATTCACATTAGTTACACACACACACACACACACACACACACACACACACACACACACAAAAATTGGGGAGGAAGTAGGCAAATTCACATATAAACTGAAGTTTAGGGAAATCCACTAAATGACAAAGGCTGTCCTGGCTCGTTTCATTGTGGTGCAGGGACAGGTGGAGCTTTCTAAACAGCTCCACAGTTGCTATGAGACCAACAGCTGCCGTGTGAGTCACTGACTGAGGTGACTGAAACAAACATCCGCACGCACTAAGTGAAACTTTGAGGTGCTGTGACTGGTAAATGGTCCCGCCAGGAGGCTCTGGTGACCCCAGCACTAGGCACCGTGTAGTCTCATTTTCTATAAGGCTCAGCACAACAGATTTTAAGGAGTTTGACTATTTGTATCGACTATTGAAATAATATATATGATTCAGTATATTAAGTGAGATGAGTCAAACTCTTAAAGACAATATCTTGAGGGAAAAATGATATCTATATAGAGAGAACATGTTAAGATATAAAATAGAGGGTTTTTTTGAAATCATAATGTTTTAGATTCAGAGTCTAAAAAGCATGTCGAAGATATTAAATACTTGAATAATTCTGTCACCTCCTTTAGTTGGAGGAAATGTGACTGGAACATGGATTATATATTTAATATTTGCATAAGAAAAATAAATCAGACTTACCTCAATTGATGTTGAATGGCTTATTAGGATTTTCTCTAAGAAATATTTCTAAGATTCACTAGAACAGCAGAAAACACTTGCTATGTCTCACTCTGCACTGAAGTTCAGTCAGTATCTATGCTACATGTTTAGGCTGTTTACTCCTTAATTCATTTCCCTACTAAGAGGATGCACTTCAGTCTCCAGAGTTGGAAGAATGGATTACTCTTCCCACTTATGGTCTAAGGCGGTTTAATGAACAGTGAAGGCAGTGATGAAAAGCCAAAGCAGCACAAGAGGTCGGCAGTGAGCGCCGGGCAGTCAATCACACAGCATACCAAGGCACAGAGAGATGACAGYACACGAGGAATGCTGACAACACAAGCCTACGCCCGGCTATGCCAGCGAGTCTGTGACCACGTGTTCAGGCATCCCACCCTGTAAACAATCAATGCAAGCGTGGCCGGTATACATCCAGGGTGACAGGATAGGAAATGGATGTGGCCAGCTTTTAGAGGTTAGCCATAACACACATGGTCCAAATTTTGGTTTTATTTTCCAGTCTAAATTTTTTATAGATTCACTACACAAATGATTCATAAAATAAATAAAATCAGCCAAATGGATAAAGAAAATAGAAAAGGCTCTTTGGTGGTCAGCCAAAAAAAAGTTTAAGACCAAAATATTAGTCATGCCTGAGAGCTACAAAAATAAACAGAAAACTAAAAAAGCATGGAGACTAGCCTGTGGTTACAAGACAGTAAATAGTCAATAATAATGCAGTCAAAAAAGATGCTACAATTTGCTGGCTTATTATAGATGAATTTGTATGTCAACAATTCTTTGTAATTTAAGAGGTAGTCTATAACATTTCAAAGAACATTCTGAAAGAGTACATCTTAATCTCATTTTAGTCTGAAATAGTGACTTGTGAAATTAAAAAACAGAATTTGCAAAATCTTGTAAGAAATAAATTTTCTCATAAATGTACTTAAATTTTTATTTAAAAAAGAAGCTAGTTTTATAATCAAACATAGCCATTTTCAGTTATTCATTTAACCATCATCCTGGCCCACTAAAAAGAACTTGTTAAGCATACTGTAAACTTAGGGCCCAGACAGAAGGAACTGACGGTGATCTTCTGTGTCTATTCAGCAGAGAGTACGGGTCACAGGCTCTGCCCATCAAGCAGAGTGGTACAGAAGTAGTTTCTGTCCACCAAGGCTCTCAGTGTTTCAGAGAATGGAGCACTTTAAAACTGTTTCTTTACAGTTCTGTTCTCCTACAGGAAAGGTCTGACCCAGTGAGAACTACCACAGACAGGGCGGCCGCCCTGGGAGGCTGCACGTTCACTGTGGTTTTAATTATATGTATTGCTGAAATAGGTAGGCTATTTTATTTTAAGCTGACCACAGCTTAGAAGAAAACTTTTCAATTTTCCTTTTGGACAAGTTTAAACAAGCAGACAAATGAATGTGATTCACAGAAACCACACAACCACGTCAGGTGTGAAAGTGCTTTTTTTTTTTTTTTTTACCTGACAAGTCAAAACTGTGAGACATGCTAAGTGGCCGCACTGCTGCAAAAAAGAAAACAAACAATAAAGAAAGTGATTCAGCCATTAGGGATCTGAAGGCAGACGGGCAGGGAGGGCAGGGCTCTCACAGGCTCTCTGGGGGTCTAGATAGAAGTCTAGATAGTGGGTACAAGTCTGACATGTGAAACACCTATAGGAGTCTTAATCCTTTATGACATTGACAGAATAACCAAGTAACACTTTAAATACACTGAAAATGAAAACAAGAGTAGAGAGAATAAGAACCTAGTCTCCCCCGGAGTGACGGCATTCCTTTTGTATGCAGTGCTCAGCTTCACTCAGAAGCTATGTTCATGACATACTAAGTATGCTGTAAATGTCTAATGGGCAGGACCTAAGGTTAAGCATTCCCACCCCAATGCGCAAGTTAGACGTTAGATGTTCAGGAAAGTAGACAGAAACTTTGTGGTGATGAGAATAATTTTCCACTTGCCATTCAAAAAATCAAATGAAATACTTAGTTCTAAATTCAAATATGTTCTAGATTTCCCTTACTAAATATAGCAAATAAAATAATATTCATCTCAAAGCACTCTTTAATCAAGTTTTCTAGTATCTCCTATCGAGCTCTTCTCTGGTATATGAACATAACTTGAATAAACTGACCACCACACACAGAAGAAATGCTCTCTCTCCTTAGGAGATGCAGTCCATGCTCCTTGTCTCCTTTTGTGTGTGTGTGTGTGTGTTACTGCACCAGGGCTCTGTGCAGGGCGGACAGTGCACAGACACTGAGCTGCATTCCCGCTTCTCCTCTTCTTGTTTGCTTGCTTGGCCTCTGAGCGACATTCCCTAAGGAAGACTCTCATTTTCAGCTCCATATACCACCAAACGGACCACAGTGAAGGATAACTGTGACCAAGAAGGTTAGAACAGAAAAATAACAGTGACATGGACAGAGCGTGAGGCACAATAATAATTTCAGATTTGCTAGAAAAAAAAAAAAGAAATGGTCCATATAACAGTAAGGGAGTAGGTAAACATCACTTAGGCACTGTTGGGAGATCATGTCCAAATAAATCATGTTTGATTTATGTTTAATGATAAAAGAATGTTCAGGCCACACCCAATGTTAAACCAAAAGAATAGTTTTTGTCATTATTTTTTGTTTCGTTGGTTTCTTCTCTTCTCTTCTCTTCTCYTCTCCTCTCCTCTCCTCTCCTCTCCTCTCTTCTCTTCTCTTCTCTCTCTCTCTTTCTGTCTTTCTTTCTTTCTTCCTTTCTTTGAGAGGGAATTCTCTGTGTAGCCTTGGCTTCTCTGGAACTTATTCTATAAACCTGGCTGGCCTAGAACTCAAAAATCTGCTTGCATTTGCCTCCTGAGTGCTAGGGTTAGAGGGTACATCACCAACACCTATTAGGAATTTTTTACTTTTACTTTTTTTTTTTTTTTTTTTTTTGGTTTTCAGAGACAGAGTTTCTCTGTATAGCCCTTGCTGTCCTTGAACTCACTCTGTAGACCAGGCTGGCCCAGAGCTTAGAAATCCGCCTGCCTCTGCCTCCCAAGTGCTGGGATTAAAGGCATGCGCCACCACTGCTCAGCTTAATTTTACTTTTTATGCATGGAAATGTGTATGGAAGCTGAAGGGCCAGCTTGGGTGGGGAAGGCTGTCTACTCCTCTCAGTCATGTCTTTCAATGGCCTGGACTTTACCAATTAGGCTAGCCTGGGTGGCCACTGAGCCTCAGGGATCCTCTTCCTCTACCTCCTCTCAGTGCAGGGATTCTGAGCACGAACCACCTTGCTGGGCATCTGTGCATGGCTTCTAGGATTGAACGCAAACCCTCCTGCTTGAAGGCAGGTGCCTACTGACCAAGCCATTCCTTAGCCCTCACTGTTATTTTGTAGTGCACAAGTTCACAGTGAATGCCCACAGATTTTGATAATTATGGGTAATACTCTCTGTGGGTATTAAGACATTTCCCAAATATCTGCATTGTTTCTACTTGCAATTACAAGGAAGAAATATAAAAATATTTAGAGAAATGTGTTTTTTCAAGTTAATCCTACCAATCCTATTCTAACCAAATACCCTAAAATACAAGTCTATAGTAAAACCCAACACAATGCGGTAAATACCCTAAAATACAAGTCTATAGTAAAACCCAACACAATGTGGTAGGGGTGGGGGAAGCAAAGTTTCTTACTTTTCGTTTGAGGCTTCAGATTAGTTTAAACTTAGAATTCTAGAAGCAAGAAAACCAGAGTAATCGCTTTCCTTAAAAATTTATTTTACTTTAGTGTGTGTGTGTGTGTGTGTGTGTGTGTGTGTGTGTGTGTGTGTGTGTCTGTATGTCTATGTGTCTGTGTATCTGGGGGACAACTTGAGGAGTCCCCCTTCTGCCAAGCTTGGACCATCAGGCTTGGTGGCAAGTATCTTGAGCAGCTGAGGCACCTCACCCGCGTCTGAGTAATCACTTTCTACAACTGCTAACTCTAGATCCTGTGAGACATCAGTGCTCAGGGTTACACACAGTAAACACCATAACTTTGTCCTTCAGCTTTCCTAAAGCAGGGTTAGCCTTTAAACAAAATCCTAAAGGTGAAATAAGAGGCCTGTGCATGAAAGGCTGCTCTGGGAGACTGTGTGCATCAGCAGTCCTCAAGCTCCCAACCTGAGATTTCGGCACCCAGGAGGACCACTGCAAGTTTGGGCCCAGCATGGTCTACAGAGTGATTTGAGGCCTGTCAGAGGTGTGACCCTGTCTCAGGAAAACAAAGTGTCAGAGTGGTGGCACAGCCCTGTGATGTCAGTACCTTGAAAGCACCTGACCTATGAGACACTGTCTCAGAACACAAACAGAAAACCTCCCAAGAAGAAAAATCTCAAACTAGATTGCTTCACCCATGACTCTACCAAACTGTGAAAGATGAATTAATTCCAGTCTTTTCCAAACTGTTCTAAAACACAGAAGGAGGAGGAACACTGAAGTTAAAACACAAAGAAAGAAAATAAAACCTTAAAAGGTCATACGCTGTGACTAACCGGGATTTATTTCTGGAACATGAGGATGGTATCCTGGTATCCTGGTTAGTTTTTATTACCTTAACAAAACCTAAATTCACTTGGAAAAAGAGAACTCAATTGAAGAATTGCCTCAGTCAGACTGCTCTGTCAGAGATTTGTCTTGGATGATGGATGTGGGAAGGCCCATCTCTGTGCAGGTGGGTCTGTGCTGTGTAAGAATACTAGCTGAGGGCTGGAGAGGCGGCTCAGCTGGGTGCTCTTCTAGAGAATGTGGGTTTGATCCCAGCACCCACAAGTATATTTAACTCCATAGGTATTAGCCATGCGCACGGTACACGAACTTACATACAGACAAAACAAAGTGCTACTAAAGTCAGTCAAATTTCTTGATAGAAAATCAGCATAAGAAAAACGCATTGTGTGTTTATTTAACCCATGTAAAAAGTAACACAAAAAAACAAGCCCATTTGCTATATCACTAAAAATAAAAAGCTATTCAGAAACATTAGTAATGTGGGAAACCATAAGACAGAAATGAATGCAATGATGGTTTGTGCTCATAGACTGGAAGAGTTAATACTGTTAAGGTAGCCATAAAGCTTCTGGGTATAGTAGCCAATGTCTCAAATCCCTGTACTTGGAAAGCAGAGGCAGGGGCATCTGTCTGAGTTCCAGGACAGCTAGGGCTACATGGCGACCCTGTCTTGAAAACAAAACAAAACAAAAAAAAAAAATCAATATACCCAAGCTACCTACAGATTCAACTCAATCCCAGTTAAAAAAAAAAATCAGTGTTTCTTTTCTCTCCCTGTGGCTATTTCCCTTCTTCCTCCTCTCCTTTTCTTACGGCTACACACTGTATACAGCCCAGGCTGGCTTCAAATTATTGATCCTTCTGCCATCCAAACAAGTGCTGGAATTATAAATGTGTGTTCCCATGAAAATCCTTTTTTCTTTTCTTTTCTTTTTTTCCTTTTCCTTTCTTCCTTCCTTCCTTTCTTTCTGAGACAGGATCTCACCATGAGACCAATTTGGCCTCAAACTTGCAAAGATTCACCTGTGTCTGCCTCGAGTGTCAGCATCAAAGGCCTGTGCCACCACACCAGGGGTTACATCAAGGGCCTCACTCATGGTGAGCAGATACTCTACCATGAAGCTTTATTCCTAGGCCCCCGAAAATCTTCTTTTTAAGGAAAATGGATTTAAAGATTTATTTAATTTTATACTGTATGAGTATTTTGCTTGCATGAAAGTGTATACATCACTTACATACATATATGGGCACCCAAGGGCCAGAAGCATGGGGTCAAAGGCTGGTGGCAGATGCCCTGGAACTGGAGTTATAGACAGCCGTAAGGTGCCATGTGAGTGTACTGGGATTGGACCTGTGTCTTCTAGAAGAGTAGCCAGTGCTCCTACCTGCTGACTCAGCTTTCCAGCCTCCTCCTGCCTATGCCATGGGAATCCTAATAGTAATTGTCTAGGAAACAGAAGAGCCAACCTTGAAATTCTTATGGTGCTAGGTTTGAATGTGAATGTCCCCTTTGGGCTCATGTGTTAGGAGGCTCTGACAGACATTAGGTCATGAGGCGAGGTCATTTGCTTCCCCTGCTGACACTCCTGCTGCTGCGGGACCTCACAGTGGAGAGACAGCTTATTTCCTGGGGGAAGGAACTTGCTGCTCACACAACTCACAGGGTTAAATATTCAAAATGTTAACAAAATAGTAACTCAATAATAAAATAATAACTGATGGCCTTGATTTAAAACCAAGCAAAGAACCTAAATAGACAATCCAAAGGTTACACAGAAACCATTCACAACTACAGGAAAGAATGCTCAAACATCAATCATCAATCACTAGGGAAATGAAAATCAAACTATAATAGGAAATCACCTTAGAGATGTCAGGAGGTTATCATCAAACAAACGAGCCCCTCAAAGGCCCCAGTGGTGGAGCAAGGGTGTCCAAGTAGGGCATTGCTGCTGCTGGAGAGAGTCCTTCAAAACAGAGTTCAGTGGGGAAAGGGCTTGCTGCCCAGGCTTGAGGCCCTGAGTCGATCCCTGGCACTCCTGTAGAAGCTGTGCTGGGGGGGGGGGATGGAGACAAATGGATTCCAGGGGCTTACTGGGCCAGCTAGCTTACCTGCAACAGTGCAGTGAAAACTTTTCTCAAAACATATGGTAGATGATGGCAGAACAGCCCCTTACGTTGACCTCTGGCATGTGTCTGTGCATACAAAGAAGTACATACACACACACACACACACACACACACACACACACACACACGCACGCGCGCGCGCACAGGCACAATTAGAAGGATTCTGAAAGAAACGAAGTAATGCTATATATTTATCATCTATTTTTACACATGTTAGTTTATAAGGTTTTCCTTTCCTCTTATTACCAAGATTTTATTTAGTTCTTATAGAAAAAATATTTTTATGCTCCTTTCTGATGATGAAAGCAGTCGTGTTTAGAAAGGAAAAGCGTGTTATCTTAGGGTTTTATTGCTCTAAAGAGACATATGACCATGGCAATTCTTACAAAGGAACACTTAGTTGGGACTAGCTTACAGTTTCGGAGGTAAATCATCATCATCAGGGTGAAAAGCATTGAGTTAGGCAGGCAGACGTGCTGGAGGAGGAGCTGAGAGTTCTACAACCCGATCTGCAGGTAGCCGAGGAGACTGGGTGCCACACTGGGTGTAGCTTGAGCACAGGAGACCTCAAAGCCCGCCCCCACAGTGAGGTACTTCCTCCCCCAATGCCACACCTCCTAACAGTGCCACTCCCCACGGCTCAGCACCCACACAGGAGTCTAGGGGCCAGCCCTAGTCAAGCCACAGTGTCATCTTCAAACCTCAGCTCTTGTCATTATGCCACCACGTTCTCCTGTAGTTCAACACCAGAGAAGGCAAATCACATAGATTTCAAGTGTAAACAGACGTGAAGGTATGTATGCATGCAATAGCTAGGGGGAGAGGAGAGGAGAGGAGAGGAGAGGAGAGGAGAAGGAAGAGGCAGGAGAACAGAAGGGGGGTCTAGAGACAGGGACTGAGAAGTCTGTGAATTAACGTTCATGTGTATAAGTATAAACGATTTTCCTAGTGGTGATTCATGAGTATAGGAAGTGGAGACTCACCTAGTCTGCTCCGCCTAATTTCTTCTGGCGAGACAGGCCGAAGCTTTCTTTCTGCTTTAATTTCTTCTAATATTCTTTCGTGGAGGCTCCGTGGCCGTGGTGGGGTTGGTTTCAGTTTTCTGGCCGAAGCCTTGAAATGAGAGTACAATGGTTAGAGACTTGATTAACTATTCTTTGTTTAATAAAGTCACACAATGCAGAATTATGAACTATATGTCACTGACTGTAATGTTGCCTAATAAGACACTATTCAAGTCATTCAATATCAAGACATACATACACACATACATACATGCATGAATACATACATACATGCATACATACATACATACGTGTGTGTGTGTGTGTGTGTGTGTGCTGTGTGTGCTTGCGCATGAGTGGAGGTCAGACAACAAAAGAGTTTTGAGTGAAGACATACCAAATAATTATATTAAAAAAACTGAAGGTATGTGTCTGTGCTACAGACCCACCCCCGGAGAGAGTGTGTTACGTTACATACTGGATTTAAAGGGGGTCTGGATCTGATGAAGTCAAGGATGATCTCATGAGCACTCTTTCTTAACCGAGGGGGAATGTCACCATTTACCTAAAAGGAGACAAAACCAAAACCAAAACCAATCAGATCATGTGAATAGAGGAGTCACCATTGTACATTTAATAACAGAGATTCTGCTTTCCTGATGGTACAGTTGTGACCACTTTACTATATGTTTTGCTGTCTTTTTTAAGGGATAGGTTTTTGAGATAAGGCCTTGTGTACTCCAGGCTGGTTTTGAACTTGATATGCAGTGAACTTCCAACCTTTTTGTCTCTACATCCTAAGTGCTAGGGTCCCAGTGTGCTCCGTCATATGTGGCTTTGTTTCCCAGTCTAATTTAAACAAACCAGGCTGAACTGCCACCTCAGGCCCGGTCCTTCCCCGGTGACAACCGCACTGGGATCTATCTAACACCATCTCGTTGCTCGCTGCGCTGATATCCAGGTTCCATAGCAGGCATCAGTAGCACTCACTGCAGAGCCCAGCTCAGCATGTGAGTTTAAGGGGGCCGTGAGCCAGGCAGTGGCGGCACACTCCTTTCATCCCAGCTCTCAGGAGACAGAAAGTGAATCTCTTTGAGTCTGAGGCCAGTCTGGCCTACAAAGCAAGTTCCAGGACAACCAGGAATGGACACAGAAAAACTCTGTCTCAATAAAAACCAAGACAAAACAAAAGCCGGGGATGGTGTGGGGGGGGG
>BDUI01002872.1:70822-82677 GCA_002335545.1 Apodemus speciosus | reverse complement strand
CCAGAAGCTGGAAAGAACCCAGATGTCCCTCAATGGAGGAATGGATACAGAAAATGTGGTATATTTATACAATGGAATACTACTCCATTGAATACTACAATTAAAAACAATGAATTCATGAAATTCTTAGGCGAATGGTTGGAACTGGAAAATATCATCCTAAGTGAGGTAACCCATTCACAAAAGAACATACATGGAATGCACTCACTGATAAGTGGATATTAGCCCAGAAGCTCTGAATACCTGACACAACCCACATTTCAAATCATTCCCAAGAAGAAGGAAGGAGAGGGCCCTGGTCCTGGAAAGGCTTGATGCAACATTGTAGGACAGAGAAATAGGAGGGGGTTGATTGGGGAACTGGTGAAGGGAAGGGGGCTTATGGGACTTATGGGGGGGACCGGGAAAGGGAAAATCATTTGAAATGTAAACAAAGAATATAGAAAAAAAAAAAAAACCCAAGAGCCTTCGAGTGGTTATGTCATATCCAAATTTAATGGTTCCCCACTCAAACTCAAAATTATCCTTAACTTTTTTTTTTCTGGAGATGGGGATCAAATAGAGTGCTCTGTAAGACAGTAATTCAGTATCAAGTTGCTTAAGATGTTTATCACAAGCAAACCAACAAAACCCACACTTATAAAGTCTATTATAAACCTGGATCCTCTGGAGACAGGCGGGCTTCTTCCCTGCTCAGCCATCGCTCCAGCCTCTTCATTTAAGAGGAACACGTCGAAATTTGTGAGAGTTATGTGGTTCTAGAATCAGCAGCAAAGAGCCCAGATTGAGTCAGAAATCTACCTACATGTGTATTTATACTTAACCTATGTATATTCTCTTTCTTTCCAGTATAATCAAGAGGCATGAATAAAATATGAAGTGCTTGTATTTGTTATACATTCAGAGATCTTTATCACTAAAATGAAAACAAATTACAGCCGGGCTGTGGTGGCGCACACCTGTAATCCCAGCACTTGGGAGGCAGAGGCAGGCGGATTTCTGAGTTCGAGGCAAGCCTGGTCTACAGAGTGAGTTCCAGGACAGCCAGGCTACACAGAGAAACCCTGTCTCGAAAAAACAAAAACAAAACAAAACAAAACAAAACAAAACAAAACAAAACAAATTACAAGATCCTAGAATCCCTATCAATTGGATTATTGCAACTTAGCTTCATGTTTCTACATTTAACAATAACAAAGCAATCACAGTTTGGTGAGATGGCTCAGGAGGTAAAGGTGATCCTGGAACTCTTGCAAAGGTGAAGGGAGATGATTATAAAGGAGTCCTCTGACCATGTTATGCACACATGCACACACACACCAATGCACACAAGTGCACTCACACTAATAATTAAGTTTTAAAAAGAGAAAAACCAGTTATATTTCCTCAGTAAATTCTTTATTTCTCTTTCAACAAAGCCAAGCAGTCATTGTTAACTGAATTAGGAATTACTAATCCCACTAAACCACAGACTCATGTCTGTCTCTATTGTCATAAACAATGGATTTTATGATATTTCAAATTTTCAAAACTTGTTAAGCATCTTAGTAATTTCTCTCTGTCATTCAGTTGAAAAGAACAGTGACAATATTTACAAAAATGAGAAATGTACAGGCAAGGCTGATTAACATCGGAAACCAAAAGCAGATAGTGAGGTTATGATATTCTCAAACTAAAGTGCTAAGACTAGAACTGGTAAAGGCGCGGCTTTCCTCCAGTCTATAAAATATGTCTTAAGTATACTTTTACTAATATATTTTTTCATAGGCCTAGTGGCTCAAATTTTAAAAATAGGCAAAATGAATTCATTCTAATTGTTACGTGCCTAAGAACCTTTTTAAAAAGTAAGTCATTATAACGTTGCTGAGCATGAATTCTCAGATTTCCATTCACCCATCTTCTAACCCTCCAGTGTGAGAGCCGCCTGGTACTCACTGTGAGCCTGGCGCTGGGCTGACTGCATGGACCATGGCCTCATGTGTTCTCTCCTCCTCTGTTCTTTGGGCAGCCCCTCCCCAAGCCTGTAGCCACTGTCAGAACTCTCATTTAATACCTTCTATCCTTCACAGTTTACATCACTGTTTATTAGTGGTTTTCACAGAATTAGGTCAGTTTTGGTCTGCCAGCCTACAAATATGTTTCCATTTTTCTTTATTTTATTTTGACTACCCTGCAGTAATTATATGCATTAATGAGATTTGGTATGATGACTTTCACACAGGCACATGACCACAGTGACTAAGTCCAATGTGCCTAACGTTACTAACCTCCAGTTTATATTCAGATCAGTTTTGTTTTCCTTCTATGAGGAAAAACATGGTATTTCTTTTTATATCCGGCTTATTTCACTTAGGACACTAGCCTTTCATGTCTATTTTAAAATAGTCCTTAATATCTAGAATATTAAAAATGAATAAAGTTTGTGACAAGTTAATGTAGGTGGCTTGTAATTCCAGTTCCAAGGCATTTATTACCTTCTGCTGGCTACACACACAATCTCCCCTACCCCCATTCTCTTTCCCTCAAAAGATCTTTTAAAAGGAACAACAAAAGGAGGAGAGGGAAGAAGAGGGAGAGGAAGAGGAGGAGGAGAAGGAGGAAGAAGAGGACTTGTGCCATTCCTTTGGAGTCCTGAAAATTGCTTCTCCTGAGAAGCAGAGAGGCGCCCAGGTACACAGCACAAAGCACAACTGAAAAGCACGGTTTTCATAGTGTTTCTTTACATTCTGTCTCTGGTAAAGAAAATGAAAAACTAAGTGATATACATTAAAAACAAACAAAATGTCAGGCGGTGGTAGCACACGCCTTTAATCCCAGCACTCTGGGAGGCAGAGGTAGGCGGATTTCTGAGTTCGAAGCCAGCCTGGTCTACAGAGTGAGTTCCAGGACAGCCAGGGCTACACAGAGAAACCCTGTCTCAAAAAAACAAAAAATAAAACAAAACAAACAAACAAACAAAACCCTAAAAAACAAAACCAACCAAAGAAAAAACTAGTAAAGATTCTATCTATCTAAATAACTCAAAGCAGAGKACCACAAGGTTAGTCTGTCAAATCCTTCATAGTTTTTCTCTCTCTACATTTAGCCTTCATGTAGGCAGCAACATTGAACTAAAAGGAAAGCGTCAATCTTATTATTGTATCCAGATCCTGTGGGAAGGCCAAAATCAAAATCGTGGAACAGTGCAGTCTTCAGCACAGAGCCACTTGCTGATGCCATCTATTCCACAGACAGGAAATGCAGAAGCCAGCTGACGGCATCATGCCCAGGCAGGCTGAGGTGACAAGAAGATAATGAACACCTAACACAACCTACAAATGGCCAAGAGCTGTGACTCAGCAAAGGCCACACAGCCAGGCTGAACAAAGTCCAGGAACTACTGTCAAATGCTGAGTCACCCGAGATGACACTCACACAGAGACAAACACTCAGTGACTGCRGCTTTACCTTCATGACGTCTTGATAGGACCGAATGGCTGAGATGCCTCTCTTCTCTCCGTCTTCATCTTCTGGGCCTTCATCTGCGGCCTCGTACCCTTCATCGGTGCTACCATCAGCCTCCACGGTATTGGCCATTTGGTCGATGAGCTGCTCTAGAGGAGGGCTCAGCTCCCTTTCTTCGTTTTCCTTCAAGCCATAGTCCAATGCTTTATAAATAATAATTCCCAGAGATTCAATAACCTAGGAGCATTGAAAACAAGGTGGTAAACGGAAGTGAGTGCAGAGTTTAGGGGCTACCTGTAAGATATAAAATGATGACTATTTCAGACATAACTAATACTTGAGGAGAAATTTAAAAATTTTTACAAACATATGTATTAAAAAATTTGAAGCCAGGCGGTGGTGGCGCACACCTGTAATCCCAGCACTCTGGGAGGCAAAGGCAGGCGGATTTCTGAGTTCGAGGTCAGCCTGGTTTACAGAGTGAGTTCCAGGACAGCCAGGGCTATACAGAGAAACCCTGTCTCCAAAAAACCAAATCCAAAAAACCAAAAAAAAAAAAAAAATTTTTTTTTTTGAAATAGCAATTTTAGTGTGATCTTGTTATAACCTACCCAACAAGCCCTTTTCATACTTTAAGATTTATACTAGATGCTAAGATCAGTATTTCCCAAGAATACAAAAAAGTTACCAAGCTGACTTTCTATACTGCAAACCAAACCAAAACAAACAAACAAAAAAATCAAACCAAACCAAACCAAAACTTTATGACAATGTTTAAAAACTTCATAGATATCCCAAAGTATCTGAAACTGAAGATTGAGTTCTAAGCCCAAATGACAACAAATCATTTCACACCAGAATACAGACTGTTCATTGCAATCCACTAATTGGAAAAACATCTCTCTCAAATGATAAAAACTAATGGTAGACTTTTTTTCCCCTTTAAATCCAGAGCTTGCAATGAAGGACACAGATGATCCTCCTAACACCCACCTCCATCAGCAACACTTTCTGGCAACCGCACCAGACATGTCAGCACGGGAGGACTTAGACCACCTCTTAGCATTGCCTCTCTCACTGCTCAGCTATTTCATTATATAACACCAATAGCACTATTCATTTCATCTCAGATGTTTCCTTTAAAAATCAAACAGTCAACGACAGCAAAGGTTTATCAGTAAAAACTGACCTTTATCACTAGCCATCTGGCTCAAGAAAAATTATTTTAGGTCATTTTTCTATAAAATGGGTATTAGTAATAATATTTCCATTCTGTGAGTTCTTGAAGATGCTAAATGCACTGGTTATGTATGAAAGCCGGATAGTACCTGAGTTACAAGAGGTTCTAATAACTGTTATCTTTCCTTCCTTCCCTATACTGACTTGTTTCTAATGTTTATCCAGTTACCAACCTTGAAATTGCATAAAGAAACTTCATTTCCCCTCTTCCTGTAAGTGGCCAGAGGTGACCTGTGAAGATGGTTCACTACTCTCTTGACTCAGAGAACCCCACAAAATCATGCAAATCAAGAAGTTCAAACCTTTGTGTTCACTTTAAGAACACGTGAGAAATTGGTGTTCCCAAGTGCACCCAGGCCAAACAGTGGGGCTGGACACAGGGACAATGGCCAAAAAAGTGCTGAATTTTTGCTGCACATGCTTAAAAATGCAGAGAGTAATGCTGAACTCAAGGGTTTAGACATAGATGTGTCATTGAACACGTCCAAGTGAACAAGGCACCTAAGATGCACCAACGAACCTACAGAGCCCATGGCCGGATTAACCCATCCATGAGCTCCCCCCCTCACCCCTCACACCCCACTGAGCTGATCCTCACTGAGAAGGAGCAGATTGTTCCAAAGCCAGAAGAGGAGGCTGCACAGAAGAAAAAGGTATCCCAGGAGAAACTGAAGAAACAAAAACTCATGGCATGGGAATAAACTCAGCATAAAATAAATGCTGATAAAGTAAAAAAAGAAAAGAAACTTCATTTCCTTTATTCTATTTTTAGCCAATGATGTGATTTTAAAAAATAATCTATACAGTATTTTTTTTTCTTTTTTTGAGACAGGGTTTCTCTATATATCCATGGCTGTCCTGGAACTCACTCTGTAGACCAGGCTGGCCTCGAACTCAGAAATCCGCCTGCCTCTGCCTCCCAAGTGCTGGGATTAAAGGTGTGCGCCACCACTGCCCAGTCAGTATTATTTTTTTTAACTCAAGAGTTTCAAGGTGAGTTAAACACAATAGTATCAATGGCATCGTTTACAAATCCTGTAAAAGAGCCGGGCAGTGGTGGCACATGCCTTTAATCCCAGCGCTTGGGAGGCAGAGGCAGGCAGATTTCTGAGTTCAAGGSCAGCCTGGTYTACAGAGTGAGTTCCAGGACAGCCAGGGCTACACAGAGAAACCCTGTCTCAAAAAAAAAAAAAAAAAACCAAAACAAACAAACAAACAAAAACAAATCCTGTAAAAGCATTCAAACATTTACTTAACAAACTCTACAAAATCTAAAAGTTATGTTATCAGAGGGAATAATACAAGCATTTAAAATGAATATTACTTAAAATTCTTAACCTCTAATTTTAAAGCAATGAAACTATGTTTTAAAAATGTATTTCTGGTAAGATGGGAGATTAGATGTATGACCTGATGGGGGAGAAGAGTCAAGATAAGACAGAGAAGATTACTCCAAGGAGAGAGAAGCTAAGCATCAGAAATGCACAACAGGAGGATCAAGATAGCTGGACATGTGGAGAAACAAGGTGTGAGGAAAGGCACTTGGAGGGGAGCTCGGAGAAGCCCTCTGTGCTTGAAGGAGCTGGGAGCACTGCCACTTAGTGCAGGGCCTGTCCACGCACACCAGCTGCTTGTCTAGAATGCATGGCACCCAGCACAAGAACTCAGAGCCTTGGGAGCCAAAAGACAACGGAAGGGTCCTAGAAGGGCCAGCAATCAGTAGTGACAGGCACTGGCTTCAGGGGCACCCACGGGACGAGCCAGCCTAAGGCTGTCTTGCCCCACCATCCTCCTGGAGTGACTCACCTAAAGGGAAAACTGTGTGCTAACCACACCCAAGGCAAGTGACAACCTGGGTGCACAAGCCTCAGAAGGAAGCCAAGGTGAACAGAATCCACAAGGCCAAAACGCAGCTTCAGCAGAGACAGCAGAACCGAAAAGACCCAGAGTCAAAAGAAGCCCAAGCCACTCACTGTCCCCAATTCCCCAGTACCTTGGACACTAGAACTCGTTTATCTGGAAAAGTGTGGACTCGGCAAGCTTAGGGAGCAGCCGCTGGTAGAGGGGGCAAGAGACTAAAGGAGTCGTCCCGGCTCTGAATGAGGAAACGACTAACTAGATCTGACACAAGTTCTTCTTAGCAGGAAGAACACTCTGACCCAGGTTGCTTGGCAAACACCAAGCAGGATAAATGCAAAACCAAACAAGCATAGGAACAAACAAAAACTGAATTTAGAGATGTATTTTCAAATCACAGAAAAATCAAAGAAAGAGAAAGCATTCTGAAAGAAGTTATCGGGGGAACAGGCATCTCATAAGTAAGTTAAGGAGGGGAGGAGCATCAGGAATGTGGAGGACTCCAGGGAAGATGCTGTGTCTACAGACTGACTGACTGACTGGCCAGAACTGCAGTTCTGTGGGAAGGAAGACTGACATGTCGGACAGGTCCAGAGGCTAGTTATCTTATCTTGGGCTAACATTTGACCCCTGGATAGCCCTCCTTGTCCACACCTCTGTGTCTGCACTAACGTCCTATGAATAATAGATAAAAAACCTTTGGGAATCTATGAACTTACAGACCCACTGGCTTCCACCAACCCAAAAGCTAAGAATGTCATCAGAGAGCCTTTGAGGCCTATAKAAAAGAGTCTCTCATTCTGCTGTACCTGCCTTCCTGATGCACCCACCACTGTTCTATAGAACTATAAAATGTCATGGAATTTCGCCTGGCTCCTGTGCCATGGTCATTCAAAATGGCTCCAGAATAAATTATCTTTTATTCTCTTTAAGGTGAACACTGTGAGTTGTTTCCTTTTGTTTGTTTGTTCGGTTGGTTGGTTGTTGGGTGGTTGGTTTTGTATCAACAGAAAGCATCCAACCAGTAAGAGATGGAAGCAGAATATTCAGTGTTTAGAGAAAAAAACAAAAATCACCAACCTAGACTTTGTACTCTACAAGGTTATCCTTCACAAGTGAAGGAGAACACTTGCTTAATCAATGTCCTAGGTACCATCACTAGCCTGGAGAGTGGAGGATACTTCTTTAGAAAGATAGAAAATAAGTCAGAAACTCAGATCTCTATGAAAAGAAAGCCACTGAAGAAAGAATAAATTAAGGTCAAGTACAAACATCTGACTATTAACACATGATATTTTAAAATAATAATAGCTACACTAATTATGTGTGCTTATATGTATATCTCCTGTGTTGTATGTGTATACATGTGTATGTGTGAGTATGTGCACATACGTATGTATGCATGGAATGTAAGCTAGAAATAATATAATAATACAAATAACAAGAGGAAGAACTGGGATTCCCTTGGTAGGAGAGGTCATCTGCATGACCTACAAAGTGATGGGCAGTGTCACGAGAAGCTGTGCTTGAATTAGTTGTAAATGCACACTGCAGACTGCTCTGTTGTGTGGCTTTGTCTTTGTAGTGATGGGGGCACTGAAGTCAGCCCGGCTTGTAATTTGAGGGCTGGCTCAGTGGCCTTTGTTAAGTGATAAGGTCTATTTGCACATACATGGTAGTTACTCCTTGACTCACATTAGAGGACTTTCTAGGTCGACATCCCACAAATTCATTCACATGTCACTCAAAGCCATTTACAAAGGGGCCCCAGGCTCTCACTCCCCAGGGTGCATCAATCGCTTCCAGAGCTTTCCATGTTGTACCTTCCTTTTTGACTCACAGTGCCCTCTGCCTAGCAGTTCTCCCCCAGCACATTGTCTGACCTCCTCTGAGGCTTTAAACCTAAGGACTGGGGAGGGTGAAAAATAACTTTCATATCTGCTGCTCTGAACAGAAAAGAGTATGACTGAACACTTAGTGGCCTGGCTCCTCACATCTTCCTCAGCCCGCTTTCTTAGCACTATCTAGAACCACAGGCCGGGGTGGCACCACCCACAGTAGGCTGGATTCTTCAATATCAATTATCAATCGATTACTACACATTGGACTACAGGCAATAGATAAGAGATTTTCTGGATGAGGCAATTTCTCAATTAAGGCTCCTCTCCTCAGATAACGGTAGCTTGTGTTAAGTTGGCAAAAATCCAACCAGGTCATTTACCCAAGAGCAGTAAACATGTATGTCTATAAAAAGACTAATATAGATCAGGCATGGTAGGGCATGCTTTTAATCCTACTACTTGAGAGACACGGGCAGAGGCAGGTACATCTCTGTGAGTTTAAGGCCAGTCTGGTCTGCACAGCAAGTTCTATAACAGCCAGGGTTACATAGAGAAATCCTGTCTACAAACAAAGACTCATACAAGCTGGGAAGATGGCTTAGTAGGTAGGGCACTTGCAAGCAGGGGTCCCCAGAACCCACATAAAGTTTAAAAGTAGCAGCTCATACCTGTAATTCCTGTCTCCTCCTATAATACGATGGAAGGCAGAAACAAGAGAATCCTCAGAAGCCCTCAGGCCAGTTAGGCCACTGTACACAGACGGGTAAACAGCAGACAGAGCCCYATCTCAAAGAGGAAGACAACAATGGCACCCAAAGGTGTCCTCTGACCTCTACACACACACACACACACACACACACACACACACACACACACACACACAGTGCACACAAACACACACATCATATAAAATGATTCTTTACATAAATGCTCATAAAGGCCAAAATTGTAAACAACCTAACTATTCAACAACAGCTGAACAGACTAATATGACACAATGGAATACTGGGCTGGTGACATTTCTAGAGAATGTGATAATCTACGTGAACTGCAGACATTCTGGCTTAACCAAAAAATAACATCAGAGAAACAACCCAACAACCACAACAGAGACAGTATAAAAGGTCCATCCTGCATTATTCCATGTCCAGGACACTGGAGCTGGATCAGGGCGACTGAAGGGAGAGATAACTTTCTGGGGTGATGAAATAAATGATTTGGATAGCATTTATGTAAGAACATAGACTCATCGAACTGACCACCTCAACTATCAATGTTTTATTACATTAAAATTATGCCTCAGATTTGTTGTTTTCAGACCGTGCCTACCTTGATACCCTAGGCTAGCCTGGAACTCACTTTGTAACCTAGGCTGGCCTTGGACTTTCTATAGTCTCCTGCCTCAGCCTCCCAAGTGCTGGGACTGCAGGTGTGAGTCACATATCCTGGCTCTCAAGATTGTTTGAAAGTAGCTGAATGAGTTAATTCTGCTGTAAAAAAGATACTGAACCAGGGACCATGAGGTAGGATTCTACCTGCTATGATATGTAACCCCAGACCAGCCACTCAATCAAAGGTTATGATACACAACTTACACTAGCATCAATGGGTATGGGAAATAATAAAACACAGAATTAAAACTTGAAAACCCATAGGTATAATACTTTAGTCTTGATTAATAGAAAGGCTAAGTAAATTTTTTTTCAAGAACTGGTTCTTTCCTTCAGGTGGAAAAAACAGGTTTTAAGGTTATTGAGAGCAGAAACAAATCAAAGACAATCCAATTTGAACAGTGCTGAGGAAAAAGAGGCACTCTCCACCATTGAGAAGGAAAGGATTTATACACATCCATTACCCAGGAGTAATGAAGTCTGCTTAGATAAGGGGGAGCCAGGGCATGGTGGCACATGCCTATCATCCCACCACTTGGGACACTAAAGCAGAGGCTCAGGGTTCAAAGCCATCCTTAGCTACACGGTGTGCTCAAGGCCAGACTGTACTATTTGAACCACTGTCACAAACTAAGAGATTGAGGCTATATATACAATAAAGCGTCAACAAGCCCTTGGAGCAATGAAATTCTGAAACGTTCCATATCATGGATGAGCCTTAAAACATGAGCGCTGGTTAGTCCTTTTGTCAACTTGATACAAGCTAGAGTCATATGGGAAGAGGGAACCTAGTGGAAAGATTTGCCTTGTCAGATTGTACTGAGGAATGCTGCGGGGCATTTTCTTGACCAATGATTGATGTGGGAAGCCCAGTCCCCTTAAGCAGGTGTTCTGGGGTATTTAAGGAAGAGGCTGAGTGACCCATGCGGAGCAAGGACAACACTTTCACAGTCCCCCTTCCGGGTTCCTGCCTGAGCTCCTGGCCTGACTTCCCTTCATGAAAGCCTGCAAATAGTAAGAGGAAATAAACCCAAGTTAGTTCTAGTCACTGGGTTTTTAATAGAAATAGAAAGCAAACATATATTATGATAAAGAAAATAAGTCACACAAAAAGATAGGATTCCACTTGCACGAAACATCTAGGGTAAGGAAATTTACAGAGACAGTAATCACTTTTTAAGACTAGTAGGGAGAGGGTTAGTTAAGGTTTGCTGAGTACAGAGTTTATGTAACAATTTTGGAAGCAGACAGTAATGACAGATGTGGATCACTATAAATGGATTTAATACTACTGGGTGTATGCTTGAAACAGTTAAGATGGTATGTGTATTTTATTATGCAAAAATGCTGGGGTTTGAGTAGGAGAGATGGCTCAGTAGTGAGGAGCGTCCCTTGTTCTCACAGAGAACCTGAGTTTAATTTCCAGCACGCGTCAGCTCACACCTACCTGTGACCCCAGGGCCTGACTTCCTCATACATACACACAAACAAATTGTAACATTTTTTAAAATATTGAGGATTGTAATTTTCGGGAAGTTTTACTACTTAGCAGCAGTCAAAAGGCCCAACTGTTATTTACCGTGGTTCCTAAAGCCTCCAAACCAAGATAAATGTCCCAGGATCACCCACCTCTACTCATGCCCAGCAGTAGTGCTCCCGGAGGGGCAGCTGCGTTGGGGGCTGCCTCTGTGCAGAGCCAGCTGACTTCAATCACTGAGTCTCTGAAGACATCGTGGTCGACAAAGACCCAGTTTGCCTGACCTCCTCTTGAGCCATTTTCTTCTCTTGTTTCACTCTAGATCATGGCCTCATGAAAAATGCTGTTCCTGGGCTGGAGAGATGGCTCAGTGCTTAGGAACACCGGCTGCTCTTCCAGAGGTCCTGAGTTCAATGGCAGCAACCACATGGTGGCTCACAACCATCTGTAATGGGACCAGATGCCCTCTTCTGGGGTGTGGGAAGACATCAATACTGAACTCACATACATAAAATAAATAAATCAGAAAGAAAGAAAGAAAGAAAGAAAGAAAGAAAGAAAGAAAGAAAGAAAGAAAGAAAGAAAGAAAGAAAGAAAGCCGGGCAG
>BDUI01002872.1:57068-70417 GCA_002335545.1 Apodemus speciosus | reverse complement strand
AAAACAAAAAACAAAAACAAAAGAAAGAAAGAAAGAAAGAAAGGAAGGAAGGAAGGAAGGAAGGAAGGAAGGAAGGAAGGAAGGAAGGATGGATGGATGGATGGATGGATGGATGGATGGATGGAAGATGCTGTTCCCAAGTAGGAATTTCAACAAACTCTGGCAGTGCACTGGGTGGAAGAATGTGGAAGTTCTCCTTGGGATCCTTCTGTTTTCTTGAATGAAGAAAACTGCAGTTAGAGCTAAGAGTGAGGACGGAGAGTACTGTGGGCTGAAGAGACAGACAAGGCTTGAGAGTGCTTCCCAGCTGTGCAAGAACAGGGTCTCAGTGACATCCATGTTACTACTAAAGAAATTTCCAGTAAGCGTAGGTCATGTGGAGAAATGCCTTCTGCAATGGGGAAGAAAGTGGTAGTCATTCTTCGATGAAGGGAAGTGCCCAGGAGCCAGCCCAGCACGTTCTCAGACAGTACAGGAAGGCACAGTTGCATCTGCTACAAGTGCATAGGGGAAGTGGGATGCAATGGAATTTCTATTTGCCACACAGACTCATTTTATTAAACACACACACACACACACACACACACACACACACACACACACACACACACACCCTAATGCTAAGCCACAAGCCCGATGTGAGCAGTGACACAGTAGATATGCATCATCACACACCTGGTGGCTCTGCCCTTGCGTGGCACCAAGCTGGTAAGAGGATGCGAGGGGTCCACTCAGGCCCTCCCACTGGCACAGCAAGTCCTTCACTGACAGTAACTCATCTCCCCAGCGCCTCTTTGGAGCTGCTGGGCATCATACCTTGGGGCCTCACAAACACTAAGCAATACCACTGAGCTACCCTCAGCATCCAAGCATCTTTATATAGCATTTTTTTAAACACTACAAAAATATAAAAATGGTTATAAACCTCTGTAAAAGAACAAATCCATGAACTGTGGTGTATAAACACACTTTTGCATATCCATCAAAATAGTATTAGAGGGCCATTAAAAAACCAAAATACTACTGACTCACAGGTGCGCCATCACAGACAATGAAAAGAACAAAGCTAAGTGGAAGAAGTCACACTATTTATGTGAATTATCTATGACTGGAGCATCTATAAAGACACAAAGATTTTTAATTGCCCAAAGCCAACTACTGGGAAGTGAGTACCAACAGGTATAAAAATCCTTGGGGCTGTCAGGCCGGCTCAGTGTTTAAAGATGCCTGCTGTCCTTCTAGGGGAATGGACTGTGGTTGGCAGCACCATGCAGGTGGCTCACAACCACCCCTAGCTCCAGGGCATCCGGACTCTGCAGCACAAGCATGCACCTGTTGCACTCATAAGATGCAGGCAAAATACTCACACACATGAGATAAAAACAGATAAATCTAAACAAAAAATCTTCCAGAGATGAAGAAAAGATTGACAACTTGGTGGTTAGAAGGCTCACATAGCTCAAAAATACAGTGAGGTGAACCTGCTACGTCGTCCGGATGTCTTTGCCAGTTCCTATCTCCAGGTTCTTAATTGAGTTCCTGCCCTGACTACCTTCACTCAATGATGGACTGTGACTTGGAAATGTAAACCAATAAACCCTTTCCTCTGCCTTCCCAAAAGAACACACCGAACATCATGAAACATTTTAAATGAACAAATGGTATGATATGTGGTATTTTGATAAAAATATGAAAATCTACAGAAAGTCAATGCCTGCTCAGAGAGAGAGCAAACAGGGTTGGTTTTTCATGGACATTCCCTAATGCAGAGTGGCCAGCCCCAAATACATGCAAATAACTGCAACTGCAATGCTAACTGGGAGAGAGAGAGAGAGAGAGAGAGAGAGAGAGAGAGAGAGAGAGAGAGGGAGAGAGAGAGAGAGAGGATTATAAGAGGTAATGAATTTGAGAGGGAATGGGAAGAAAATGGGGAGACAGGAGGAGTTGAACAGGGGAGGGGAGGGGAGGGGAGTGATGCGAATGTAGCCGTGGGTAAGATTCTCAAATTTAAAAAAAAAAAAAAAGCATTTAAAACATTGCTAAAGGACTAGTAGAAATGGAAAATGACAAACAAATACAGCATAGTTTACCTAAAATAGTATCTTAAGTGCAGATTTGATGGGCAGAACCCAGYGATGGATGACTTTCCATAAACCTACACAGCGAATTTTATTCATATCTGCAGCTGGGCTAACAGGACATTCTAGCATGGCATACTCTAGGTTTAGATTGCCCAGTGCTGTTTACTAGGCACAAGGGACCACTGAAAGGCTGAAATTTTTGTCTGATTTTAATTTTGTTTGTTTRTTTATTTATTTATTTGGTTTTGAGACAAGGTTTCTCTGTATAGCCCTGGCTGTCCTGGAACTCACTCTGTAGACCAGGCTGGCCTCGAACTCAGAAATTCGCCTGCCTCTGTCTCCTAAGTGCTAGGATTAAAGACATGCGCCACTACCGCCCAGCCTGATTTTAATTTTAGAAGGTAGAAAGTAACTATCAAATTAAACAACCCAAGTCTAAAGAGTAAGGAAAACAATACTTTCTATATAATCCTATGGACAATTACAGACTAACAAACAGGTTAGATATTATAAGAAATGCAGGCTTAGGACCTAGAGCACATTCATACTCTATAAACCCAAAGCATATAAGGACAGGCAGGACCTGAAAAACACTACAAATTCAACTACTATTAGCACTGTTTCATGACAAAGAAACCAACTTGTTTCAATTTTTATATGTATGTGTAGGATGGGGTCAGAGGGTGATTCAGTTCCTTCCCATCACCATACCGGTTCTGAGGATCAAACTCGGACTGTCAGGCTTGGCAGCAAGAGCCCTCACCCACCAAGTGTTCACACCCAAATACTCTGGGCGCGGGCGAACATAGTTGATGTCCAGGGACTACAAGGACACTCAGGATGACATGGCGCTTTGTTACAGAACACTTAGAGAACAAGTAAGGAAAATGAGACTTTTCTGTGCACAGATACTTCCCTTCCCTTACTTCTAGATGATTGTTCTGTCTGTCTTCAAAGTATAAATCTATCCCGTTCCTAGCACAATGTCTTACACATGACAGAGTCTCTATAAATGTCCACCAAACTAAGTAAATACTTTGCTGAATGAAATAAAAGCACTTAAGAACTCCAGAGGGTAGAATTAAGAATACCTTTAGAAGAACAAACATGACCCATCTTATCAAAACAGCAGAAAATACTCATGATACATAAGCCAGTTGTTTCCCCTCACAGTTCAGCAGTTGGTTTGCACTGTTACTATGAAGTCTGAATTGAAGAGACTTTCAGCCCATGCTTTCAGCACATGAGTAGTAAGCATCAATTAAGGTTTCATACAGCACAAAATTATAACCTCCATTTTGAAAGCTAAGGCACTAAAAGGTTAAATACTTACCATGACTAAAAAATAAAGATGTTGAAAGTAAAAAGCCTGTTTATTATTTTTTACTTTACTCTGATTAAACATGAAATACTCCCCTTTTAAATTTAGCTATTGAAAAAATTCACTATGAGACTAGCCAATGTTCCCAACAGTTGAGACTGAGAGCACAAAGGAACTCAATGAACTACCATTTCAATCATAGGTTTCCCTATCCACTGTCTACAACTCTACAGCGATCACATGCTGTCCAAGAAAACTCCATTCCCAGTTCCACAGGTGGTTCAACTCACATAAGCCACCGTGACACAACATAACAGAGCACCATAGAAATCAAGTCAACTTCATGATAACTCAGTCTACTGGGAAGTGGAGATTAATACATCTCTAGTCCAACCACTCATTTCTGCGCTCTGAGGACCTCTAGCTTCTCCAACTATTGATACTGTCTATGAGAAGGCAAAAAGGCATGATAGTAAAATGGTCTCTTCTAGATCACATGAAAAAGGTATAGGAAAGCTTAAAGAACATTTGAAGAGAAAAGAAAATAAAAGGTATGCCAAGGCAGCCTTTCTCCCTGAGGTACCAGCCATATAGAGATTATTTAGGGCATGGGAAGGGGAGTTGAGAAGAGAGTAGAGACAGGGAAAGACAGAGAGAGAAAGGGGAAGGGAGAGAAGAGGGAGGAAGGGAGGGAGGGAGAGAGAGGGAAAAAGAAGAGGTGAGGCCAGCCAGGAACACATGGGGGGAGGGGAGAGAGGGAAAAAGGAGTCAGGAAGAGAAAAGTCAGAGAAGGATAGGGCAGAGAGAGCAAGGAGGGGCCAAACATCTCCTGTTATAGCAAGCCAGGCCTACCTGGCTGTTGCCAGGCACTGTTGGGCAGAGCCTAGAGGGAATGATAACATTGCCCAAACGGTAAAGCCCACTTATCCCTCAACTATAACTTAAAAAAAGCAAAGATTGTATGTGCTTGATAGGAAAGTATCAGCATTAATTACATTAATTAGGTGACGCAGTAATCAATGTCTTGTGTTATAATTTTSACACTGAGTAGAGATGCTCATACAACATCGGTTTGAGGAATTCCAGATCTGTGTGATGCCCATTCTCTGAAGGAACTTTTGTGTCGATCCTACTATCAGGGGTGAGATGAGAAGAAAAGGACTTTGATCAACTGGAGAGAGCAGTGCCCAGAACTCTTCTATGTCAGTGCCTCTCTCTGCAGATTCACATGCTTGACAGCACACTGTGCTTTGCAGGGTGGGAGGAAGAAGCAAGATCAAAACAGGGCCGGGCAGTGGTGGCGCACGCCTGTAATCCCATCATTCGAGAGGCAGAGGCAGGCAGATGTCTGAATTCGAAGCCAGCCTGGTCTACAGAGTGAGTTCCAGGACAGCCATGGCTATACAGAGAAACCCTGTCTTGAAAAACAAAACAAAACAAAACAATCTATCTGTGGAGCCGGGCGGTGGTGGCACATGCCTATAATCCCAGCACTCTGGGAGGCAGAGGCAGGCAGATTTCTGAGTTCGAGGCCAGCCTGGTCTACAGAGTGAGTTCCANATTCCAGGCTGGGATTAGGTTCCATTTTTGAATTTTTTAGATACAATTTGTCCTCTCCCATATTCCTCCCCTCTCTGCCCCCTTCCTTCTGCTCTCTGGAGCCAACAGCCTGCTTTCCTCCTTCCAGTTTTCCCTTCCCCTGGTCTGTCTGGCCTCTTAAGCCACACCCACTTTCATGCCTCCTTATTTACACATACAAATATTAAAAGTTACATCTATTTTCTTGTGAATTTCGTGTTAATTTTTCTTAAGAGCTAATCAGGTACAATTTCTTTAACTTTTCTTTCTGACAGATTTGTATTTTTGAGAACAGATTTTCACTTGATCTCAGCCAAAAGGAAGTAATAAAAATTTAAATAAGACCAAAACAAACAAAGAGCAACAAAACCAATCCAGCCTTGGGGGAAGAAATGGAAGCCATAGCTAGATCCCTGAAGCTCATTGACCACCTAGTCTAGATGAGCTTCATGCATACAGAGAGGGGGGAGGGGGAGGGAGAAGAAGAGGGAGAGGGGGAGAAGAGAGGAAGGACAGAGACAGACATGGGGGGGGATTTTTTAAAGAGCATTTAAATATGGTGATCAAGTCAAAAGAAATACCTATGCACGCACTTGAAATATGAAAAACTAAAACATTTCATTCTTCAAGAATATGCATAAAAAAGAAACACTGAGAGGGGAAGAGAAGAAGACAGCTTTGAGCTCTATAGTGCACAGAGCTATCAGTAGTGGCAATATTCAAATTCAATATTCAAATAATTCTTTCCACACTTGTAAATTCCACAACAATAAAAGAGAAAGGCTAGAAGACTTGTTCTGATTGACAGCTCAGCCTCTTAAGTTAGCTACCTGGGTTCATACATTGGCCCAAGTAATCCAGAGTCCTGGGACTTGGGAAAGTTAATTAACATCCCTCCATGCCTGTAAGTCCTCTATGCAAAATGAGGAGTTGTACCTAGTTCATAGGTTGTAGTGAAGAGTATTAAATGAGGTGATAGAATACACAGAGAGCTTAGAATAGAGCCCACCAAGCTGTCAGCTTTTAAAAACCATTAGAAACACCCTGGCAAAGGGTGAAGAGACACATTGTAGGTGGTGGTGTTCTTGTACCAGTCAGGGGCAGGGCAAATGGTAGTCCTTTGATGCCTGGCTTGGTGGTCAAAGATGTTTTATGCCTAAGACACATACAAAATCAAATCAAATCCAGGCAGCATAGTGTGGGGTAAGACTGAGACCTGTGATCCGCTATGCCGCATGGTGAGGGCTGGAAAGACATCCACAGACCTTCCCTTGGACCCACGGCATGGGCAGGCCACTCACATATAGAACCCCACCTATCACCATACAGTGCAGCATGGGAGGAGGAAGACAGCGAGACGTGCAGACCACCATGTCACCCACATACCTGCCCTCGGGCCTACGGCATAGGCAGGCAATAGACAGCTGTTTGCAAGAGGATGTCACCCAGGGCCCTGCCAGTCAAGGCCAGCCTGCAGGAGCCATCACAATGTGCGTATGCGGTAGACAGAAGGGAAGAAGTGGAGCAGCTTGAGCATTGTGAAGAGACTCAAGGGTGAAGAGGAGTAGCCTGCTGCGAGCGGCAAATTTGCTACTGGGGTCATGATGAAGTCCCAGCCTGAGCTGTGGCTGAGAGCCATGTCTGGGTTGGGGGCAGCTAGCCACTGGGGACCACTTGGATGTCCAGGGGCTGTGTAGATCTGGCCCCACCTCTCGCCAGCCACAGCACTAGAGAAAGCAGGCCCTATGCCTTAGCGGCAACACAGTGGAATTGGCTTGGTGGCAGAGGCACAGCTGACCTGGCCATAGGACCTGAGTGTGGGAGAGCTGACCCTGCCACTCGTTAGCCTAGAATAGCACAGGCTCTGAGGTGATGCCTCCCTTCCAACCCACCAACACCTCACCGACTCCAACAGTTGGGAAAGTTACCCACATGCTCATAAGCATGGGAGAGCTATCGTTGCCCTCACCAGCTGTAGTACTAGTCTGCGGGGGATGTTGTGTGGGTGTGGGTATGATGCCCTCCCCACCTCACCCCTCCCCACCTACAGAGCAGGTAAGCTGGCCCTGCCCCTCACCTGGACAACAAAGCAGTACAGCCTGGTGGAGGCACACAGGTGAGCCAGTCTGAGGGTGAGAGCGTAGGAGAGCTGGCCCTGCCACTCTTCTGCTATTAGTCTTGGGAAAGGTGGCATGGGGGAGGTGATGTGGTGCGATGAGCCCCTGTTCCACCTTTCCCCGAGCAAGGGAAGAGCTGGTCCTAAGGGCATGAGGGCAGGAGAGTTGGCCCCCTCACTGGCTGCAGCACTGAGAGCAGGCCTTGCAACTAACTCACCTGGTTAACACAGTGGAGCTGGCCCTGTGTGGAAGGTGAAGGCTGGGTGAGCCAGTCCCAAGGATATGAGAACAGGAGAGCTGGCTCAACTCCTCACAGGCTGCAACTCATAGGAGAGCGGGCCATGGATCTTGACTGAGCAGCACGGTGGAGCTGGCCCTGGAGGTGTGGGTACGGGTGAGCCAACCCCAAGGGCATGAGAGAGAGCTGGCCCTGCCTCCTGCCAGTGGCAGCATCGCTGGAGAGCTATCCCTGGTGGGATTTTTTACTTTACTCTGATTAAACATGAAATACTCTGAATTGGCCCACCCCGGCTAATCCAAAATTGCAGGATCTCCATGACACAGGGCAACAAGATAACCCGGAAGAGGCCTGGTGAGAATCTAATATTGATGGTGTCACAGAAACCAGAGACCTTGAACCATACCAGTACTCACTGCAGTGAACATTTGCAAGTAAAGATGTGTGGACAGAGAGAGGTATACTGTGGGACACACTGACATACTGCAGCTTTCATGATAAGATGTTTTCTATGCTCTTTCTTGTTTGTTGATAATTTGTGTTTTTTATTTTGTTGCAAGAGCAAAGGGTGGATATGAAAGGACAGGTCAATGAGCAGGACTGGGTGCATGATGTGAAACAAAGAATCAGTAAGTTAAAAAGATCTTATAATGCATATTAAACACAATGACGTAAGTCTATACAATATGATCAAGAAAGGAAAATTATAAGTCAGCCAGCATAAAGCATTCACATAAAAAGAAAACATACAACATATATAAAGTCATTTAGCATTACTTCAGGAGAAAAGCTGTTCATATACGGTGTACTGCTGTATTAGTTTCATTAAAGTATATAATTACACCCTGACACTCACTTTGTCACCATAACTCTGGAGCATTAAACTCTAAGTAGAGAACTTATTTATCCCTCAGAAAGAAGGCTACTGACCAATCTCCACACTCAGCCTTTGCTCAAGTACCACAGTTCTCAAGCCAGGCTGTCAGGTCACCTTGGTCCCTTGGTAGGAATGAATTGTGAGCCCACAAGACCAAGAATGATGCCCTTAGTCACAGGAACACCTGAATTAATAAAGACAATTCTTTCAAAAAAAAATCTTATCAGTAAGTGTCTGCTATAGTCTTACCAGGAGATGACAAAACAAGTTCAGAATAAGAAAATTAAAAATAGGTCAGGCAGTGGTGGTGCACACCTTTAATCCCAGCACTTGGGAGACAGAGGCAGGAGGATTTCTGAGTTCGAGACCACTCTGGTCTACAGAGTGAGTTCCAGGACAGCCAGAGCTACACAGAGAAACCCTGTCTTGGGGGGCAGGGGGGGGGAGCAAAGAAAGAAAGAGAGAGAAAGAGAGGGAGGGAGGGAGGGAGGAAGGGACGGGAAGGGAAGGAAAGGAAGGAAGGAAGAAGAAAGATAGAAAGAAAATTAAAAATAACATGAATTAGTTTTACTCTCTAAGACACTTTATGGATGTACAGACTGAGAGTGAATTTATAACACACAGATCTAACAATGTCACGTTTTATACTCCCAAGATTCTTTCTAGTCTAAAAACCGGTTTACCATCTGTTCTGAAACCAGCAAAGGGCTCCATCCTTGAGACAAATTTAGTAAAATTTGGTAATATCTGTTTTCAGTTTTTAGCCTCAAATAAAAAGTTACATTGTATGTAAGTTGAGAAAATACCTATTTTAGGGTTGGAGAGATGGCCCAATGGTTAAGAGCATTGACTGCTCTCCCAGAGGTCCTTAGTTCAATACCCAGCAACCACATGGTGGCTCACAACCATCTGTAATGGGATTTGGATGCCTTCTTCTGGTGTGTCTGAAGAGAGCAACAGTGTACTCACATACATGAAATAAATAAATCTTAAAAATAAAAAAATACATATTTTAAACTTTAAAGGTGCTGGGCGGTGGTGGCGCACGCCTGTAATCCCAGCACTCTGGGAGGCAGAGGCAGGCAGAAACCCTGTCTTGAAAAAACAAAAACAAAAACAAAAACAAAAACACAAAAAAAAAAAACCTTTAAAGGTATTTAATGGCTCAAGGCTGTTAAAGCATCAATATCTGAAAAAAATCTATTCTCTTTTTTAATTCAATTTTTGGAGACAGGGTTTTTCTGTATAGCCCTGGCTGTCCTGGAAATCACTCTGTAGACTAGGCTGCCCTTGAACTCACCTCCTCTGCCTGCCCGCCTCTGACTAATCAAGTGCTGGGATTAAAGGTGTATGCCTCCACCACCTAGTTACTGAAAAAAAAAATTTTTTTTTCGAGTCAGGGTTTCTCTGTGTAGCCCTGCCTGTCCTGGAACTCACTTTGTAGACCAGGCTGGCCTCGAACTCAGAAATCCGCCTGCCTCTGCCTCCCAAGTGCTGGGATTACAGGCGTGCAGCGCCGCCGCTGCCACCGCCACAACCACCACCACCACCACCACCACCACCAACACTGCCGCCACCGCCGCCCGGCCTGAAAATTTATTATTAGGAAAAAAGGTGCAACTTTACTGTGTATATGCCAGCATGTGCATCAAGATCAATATAACACTGAAAGTCCTCACAATAATTCTACCAAGTAGATATGATTGTTACCCTATTTCTTCCTGATTAAGAAACTGAAGCAAAGCTAGGCTTGTGGGTCTACACCTTTAATCCCAGGACTGGGGAGGCAGAAGCAGGTAGATTGCTGAGGTCAAGACCAGTCTGGTCTATAGAGCAAGTTTCAGGATAGCTAGGGCTACATAGAGAAGCCCTGTTGAAGAAGACGCCAGAGAAGAGGATTGGGGGAGGAGGAGGAGACGAGTTCCTTTTCTAGTATCCACGTCAGCTGGGGCTGGGTGTGATATTTAACTCACTTATCTGGCTTCTGCTCTCACACACACAGACACAGTGGTTTAACTCACAACACACACACACACACACACACACACACACGCACGCACGCACGCACGCACGCACGCGCGCACACACACGCACACGCGCACACACACACACACACACGCACACGCGCGCGCGCACACACACACACACACACACACACACACACACACACACACACACACATACATTTTTAACTGAAGCAGGGCCTGAGCTAAGGCTCAGCAGCAGCCAAATCTGACAGCCTGAGATAGAAGTTACAGTCCCGGGACCTGCACGGTGAAAGGAAAGAACTGACTCCTACAAGTTGTCCTCTGACCTCTACATGTGTATATGTCACATATGTGCTACAGACATATACATGTCCACTAAACGAATATTTATTAAAAACAAAACTAACAAAACAAACAACCAAAGAAGAAAGCAAAGGCTGAATGGGCAGAGCAGCAGACTCTGAAGGGACTGTATGACCTTGCAGGCCCTCCCCACTGCCCAGCTTCCAGCCACCGAGAGTCCAGGGAAAGGTCGGGCCTCACAGTGCCGCCAGGGGCTCCACCCTTGAGAACTACTGCTTTTAGAAGACGCTGCTGCCCACTCATTTCAGTATCAGAAGAATCCAAGTCAATGTAAATCTCAAGTTCTATCTTCTGTACCTTAGAAGTTAATTTAAGAACAACAGCTCTCACGCATATTAATCCTATGCCAAACAATGCACTCAGTGTATGTATACAACCACAGACACAAGACCATCGATTTGTTCACGGCCCTCCTTTTCCTCAGAACGCAGTGGCCTTTAGCAGTTAGCAGTTTTCCAACCCCTCTCTCCCTATATCCCACACACAATGACTGATCTACTTTCTGTCTAGAGACTAACCATTTTGGCCATAATATACATGTAACCATACAAAACACGGTAAAGGGCCACTCTCACCTAGCATGTTCCACGCATATTATGCTATATTCGTATTTCACATCTGTTTATCATCAAGTAACACTCTGTTGTCGGTTATACAACATTTATCAGTTGATGGCTATCATTATTTCTAAAATTGACTTACTTTAAATGAGGAAAAGCTACATTCATATTCTTTAAAAATAAATACATCAATATACTCAATCTGCTCATTACGCTCAACCTTTTGTTGTTGTTATTTCAAGACAAGGGCCGGGCAGTGGTGGTGCACACCGTTAGTCCCAGGTTTCTGTGTGTACCTCAGGCTGTCCTAGAACTCACTAGAATTGGGATCCATCTGCTTCTGCCTCCCAAGTGCTGGAATAAAGGCAAGAGCCACCATGCCTGGCTCTCATTATGTTAAATCATATTCATTATAGAAATGGCGTGTTAGGGCTGCAGACATGCCCAGTGGTTAAGAACACTTGCTGCTCTTGCAAGGGATCTGGCCTGGTTCCCAGCACCCACACTGCACAGCTCACTCACCGCCATCTCTAACCACAGTGCAGGGGATCCACGGTCCTCTTCTGACCTCTGTAGGCTCCAAGTATATACATATATGGTGCACATACATACACACGGGAAAAATCATTCATATACATAAAAATAAATATTTTAAACCCTAAACCATTTACAGTTAATAGTAAACATTTACATGATATTCAGTTATGCCAAAACCAAACATGACCCCACACCATGTTAGCACTGCTAGGGTCTGTTCACATTTTTAAGCCAAATTTTGTTTCTGGCAAACCCAGATATTAATTCTGACTCTGCTGTCAGAAGTTATAGCTTCAGTGCTGGAAAATTCCGGACTCTGCTTCCCAGTTCACAATTGCGCTCCTTGTTTCACTTTAAAAAAAAAAAAAAAAAAAGCCTCAATGGACTTGCTCCAGTCTGTTTCACAAACCCTGTTTCTTTCTGTCCCTTTCGTCCGTTTCTACTGACCTACTAACTGTCCTTGGAGGACAGTTACACAAGCTCTCTCAGCTCATGTAAGCACCTTTTACTCAAAACTCTGGAAAACTACACTATGTTATATTCTCTCTCTCTCTCTCTCTCTCTCTCTCTCTCTCTCTCTCTCTCTCTCTCTCTCATTTTAAAAAGTTAAACTGTGTATTTAAAACTTTATTCCTGGTTCAATGTAAATGTTCTGGTAACTGTCAGACTTCAAGGCACAAATCCCTCTCCTCTGTGATCAAGGTCAAGTCTGTTTACCAGCACTGATCTGAGAGTTAGTCATATGTGCAGATAAGTCAATATAAAGGAGACTGTGAAAGAAATACAACCTAAAGGAAATTTTCCTGTCAGCTGACATCTACTCAACTGTGATGTGCAAGGTCTTATATTAAGTATTTTCACACATTTTAATTCTCATAATAGCATTATTAATAGGCACTATGCATATTAACCCACACCCCTCCCCAATTTTAGAGACACACAAATTGAGGTTAAGGATGTGAGGGACTTAAGCAAGCAATGGGGCTAGAGGCTRCACCACTTCCCTCGGAGCCCACGAACTCTAGCATGAAGTGCGGCGCTATTCACCTATGTCAAGGTCAGTGAGTGACAAAGAGATCCTTGACCTTGGACCACCCTGCCCAGGGACAGAGAGAGGTGTGCAGGTAGCCTGCCCAGTTGGGGTGTGAGGTCAGGTGTGTACTCTCACCAAAATCAGTCTTCAAACACACACAAACATTAGCAGGATAGAAAGGGGACAAAAACTGACAATATACAAGGAACACTAGCTCCCAGGCCCAGGTACTTGGGTAAAAGTTGCTCTTAGGTAAACCAACCTGTTCTAAGCGGTTTACAGATCATCACTTCTAAAAAAAAGCTTTTGTGCCAAGTTGAGAAAACAAACAAGAAAGCCCAGCCTGAGGAGAAACCTGACAAGGACAGATGGACACATAGCAACAGGCTCCTTCTAGTCTAATCCAGTGACAGCAATCACCTCTGCTATCTTATGCATTAAACAAGGAAGCGGGGAACCTGATGCTATTAAAGATGAAAATTACCTTTTGCTATACGAGGGCAGTTTAATGTACCAATATGCTAACAAAGTACTTTCCTATTAGCTGTTCACATATATGTTACCTGCATAAGTGTTCCAGGACAGCCTGGGCTACACAGAGAAACCCTGTCTCGAAAAACAACAACAACAACAACAACAACAACAACAACAACAAC
>BDUI01002871.1:97635-111024 GCA_002335545.1 Apodemus speciosus | reverse complement strand
CAGGCGGATTTCTGAGTTCGAGGCCAGCCTGGTCTACAGAGTGAGTTCCAGGACAGCCGGAACTACACAGAGAAACCCTGTCTCGAAAAAACAAAAAACAAAAACGAAACAAAACAAAAATCTTGCTAAGTAAACAGCACTTGGCTAATGACAATAAATAAAAACAGTATATACTGAACTGTGCTTCTTAAATTCTGTAGCTTTAAATTAAATTTCTGTAGCTTTGTAAGTGATCAATTTTGATTTCTTTGTGGTTACAATAAACTTAAAGAACAGACCCAGTCTGTCCGTGTCTATGTACAAAGCGCCCCCAATTCCCCAGAATTTCTCTGTGTGGAACTAGCTCAGTAAGCCAGGCTGGCCTTGAACTGCCTCTGCTTCCCTGAGTACTAGGATTAAAGGGATGTGCCAACACATCTGACTACTACTTTTCTTTTTAGTTCAATGAACCTCCTTTCTTGAGAACCCACTTGACTTAATCCCTGAGCCATTACACTCAGCTCAATCCTAGTTCTAAACATCGACTATCTGGACATCTGGAAATGGTTTTCAGGTTGCAAACAATGGTAAGTTAAGTCTTTAATCATAAGCTCTAGGGTAATAGGCAAAAAACACAAACTCTGCTAACAAGTGCAATAAGCACCAACCAAGCCAACCAAGCCTCCTGTAACCACGATGATACACTGAATTTAAAAAACAGTAAAGATTGGTCTGATAAGACAGCTTAGCAGGTAAAGGCGTCTATCACCAAGCCTAGAACTCATAGGATAAGAATGTCTCCTATAAGCCGGGCGGTGGTGGTGCAGGCCTGAAATCCCAGCACTCTGGGAGGCAGAGGCAGGCAGATTTCTGAGTTCCAGACCAGCCTGGTCTACAGAATGAGTACCAGAAGAGCCAGGGCTATATAGAGAAACCCTGTCTTGAAAAAACCAAATCCAACCCCCCCCCCAAAAAGAATGTCTCCTATAAGTAGTTATACCACGCAAGCACACATAAATCACATGAGCCTGAGGGCAGTGCCTCCCCCACCCCACCATATAAGGTGATGGACACACACAGGTGTAAAAAACTTTTCTTTATAAAGAAAGGTGAMGAGAACCCCCTTGAAGAGAACAGTTTCAAAGCCATGATCACTTCTGGAGAGCACTGCTGCACTGCTCTTCAAGCTGCACATGCTCAGAACACGCAATCAGAGCATCTTTCACTGATCGCACCATGGAGAGAAAGATCAAATTCTGGAACTCCAAGCACAGCCATCAGGAGCTTCTGAACACTCTAACTGTCTACACAGAAACTGTCCCACTACTGTCTTATTCTCCAGAAAGAACCCAAAATACTGATTAAAAATTTAGCAAGGTGGRGAGGGGGTTGCAGGGAGGGCTTAGAAAAGCACTTGTTGTTCTTCTAGAGGGCCTGGGTTGATTCCCAGTACCTACATGGTGGTTCACAACCATCTGTTAACTCCAGCCTCAGGGGATCTAACATCTTCTGACTTCTGTGGGCAGCAGGCACATACATAGTGCATATACATACATACACACATACATACACACATACATACACACATACATACACACAAAACACTCATACACATAAAAAATTAAATGAATATAAAATAAAAATAAAGTAATTATAATTCTCTATGCATTTGAATGTATTTCCCTCTCATTATTAAGGGTTAAGGTCCTTCTATGCAAGAAGACATGAATTTTGTGCTCAAGGGTAAAATTTAAACATTATAACTTCTAAGAATTCCCATGTTTCTAATAATTCACAAGCCATATGTTTATAATTCTCAAAGCCCTATATTTAGCAGTACATGTGTTACTAAAGAGGGAACTCAGAGTTTCCTGCATGCTATGCAGAAACTCTACTAAGCCTCTACACCTTTTCATTTTGAATCTCTACAAGTTGCCCAAACTGATACTCAATTTTTCCATTCTCCTGTCTCAGCTTCCCAAGTAGGTAAGATTACACCTGGCAAGTCTTGCTTGTTGTATTCTCAATGCTACAAAATATAAGAAGGTGTCTAAAGACACCTAAGTATCTAAGTAGGAAATAAAACTGTAATTCAGCAGCAACAGCAGCAGCAGCAGCAGCAGCAGCAGCAGCAGCAGCAGCAGAGATTCCAGCAGGGGTTAAAAACAAGACCACCTGTTACCAACACCTTTTCCTTGCTCCTTTGCCAGGTCTCCGAGCTGTGTATAGAAAATGGACAACCTGTGCCGAACTCACCTGAGCTCTCTGCCTTCGTTGTACCGTCTACTTGAGGGGGCCCTCGGAGCAGCAGTCTCCAATAGCAGCTTCTGGGTGAGCCTGCTGGGGGGGACAGAGTCTCGGCCATCATCTTCATCTGCATCTTGGTCACATTTCCATTCTTCATCTTCATTCAAAGTGGGCAGGTATCCAGACATGCCCTTCCCTGTCCCAGACCCTGAGCTCTGGTCACTGCAGACCTTCGGACTCTCCGAGCCTGTCCGTGTGTACTCCAAATAAATGTCAGACTTAAGGAAGGAAGGGTAGGTATTCTCCTCCATGGTGGACTGGATTTCTGTCTGTGCCTGGTCAAACATGGCAGGATCGATCTGCTGCTTCATGACACAGTCCTTTATGAAGCTCTTAGTGGCTGGCTTGGTTTGTCTAGACACAATGCCATTGCTATCCAAGATGTACTTTCGGTAGATGGCTCTTGCCAGCTTCAGCCTCTTTTCCTCATTTGAGTCACAGGGCTCAAGCTTCCTGAAGCCACTGCAGGCAAACCAGAAGTCCAGCAGGTCAGCACAGCCCTCCTGCTTCAGGAAAGTCCTGAACAGGCTGATCCCATCTTGGTCATCCAGTAAGGAATGCAGTGACTCAGCCCACCTCAAGTATGGTGGGGTGGGGGAGGCACTGCCCTCAGGCTCATATCCCAGATCCAGATCTGAACGTCTTGGAGTGGCTGTTGAGGTCTCACTTTTAATGCTGGTACCTTTCCCAGAGCAGAAACTGTGGTTGACAGGCCTCGAATCAGTAGATACCAGTTCTCCCTCTTCTCCAGGCACTGGGGGCCGGGGGGCATCTTCGGTGAAACTTGCTCCGAGGTCCAAGGGAAAACCCTGCTCCTGGACATTCATTTTGGGACTCTGCATCAGTGAACAATGAGCGCTGCACCCTAATACCTCAGTACTTACAGCTCCCAAGGGAATCAATCTCTCCTGTTAAAACCATTAAGAGGACAAGGATTAGGAAAGGTGGTCCATGGAAACACCAGAGGTTCTCTTGAGATGTGCAGGGATGCCCTCCCACTCCCACTTGGAGCAGAGACTCAGTGCAGACTTCCAGTAGAGACATATTTGGCCACAAATTTTGCTCTATCATTAAGGCAATTTCTGGAACTTTTACAAGAATGCCATCTCACACTAAGTGAAAGCCTGGATCATGGAGGACATCTCTCCTTCAAGGGATGCCTTCAATGGTAAGGCCTGGGGATCACCCATCCTGGCTAAAGAAATGAACGTCAGGACAGGAAAGCTAGAAAAGAGGAAAGGTGCCTCTGTCCCCAGTGAGCAGCATCAGTGAGCTGGTCCCTCATTCATGAAGACAATCACCTCACCTGCCCTAGTGACACTCAGAAACAAAGAGGCACAGTACACTACAGGTCCTCAGGTAGACAGGCACATGACAAGTTGAACAGTCTCTGTAGTTCCTGTCTATTCTATTACTTTTCACACTTTCGGCATGCCTCATGAGCAACCACACAGCAAGATGTCCTTCCAGCTCTCAACAGCTAAGAGATCAAGCGATCACAGGCTGGCTACCTTCCACACTGTGGACCAGTGATGGAAGGACACAGTCCACATTCAGAGGCATCTATGCATTATCAACACAGACAACCTAGAGATTCAAAAAGCTTTACTTGGCTGCTAATTTCTCTCTTGCAAAGAGAGCCCCTTCTGAAAGCATATGGTGACTTTGGAAAGACAGAAAAGGTACAAAAAAAAAATCAGTTACAAATACAAGTATGCTTTTTCAATAAAGAAGCATACAGGAAATATGGTTTAGCTCTAACAGATGAAAACCGTACCACTTATACTCTTAGAGATTAAAGACTGTAATTTTTGTTGCTGTGCGGGGTGTGCAAAAGGGACCAAATCTGTTCAGATTTGGGTAGGAACCTCTGCTATGATCTTTGGTCCTTTCTGCTACATCCYAGAAGATCTCCAGCAGTGCTTCTCCAAGGGAGAGATARCAACACAGCCCCAATTGTTCCCAGCTAAAAGTGAGCTAGAGAGAGGCACATGTTAAGAGTCATATAACTGAACAAAACAAATCCTAAAAACAGTGATAGGCATGGTGGTTCATGCCTGTAATCTCAGCACTCAGGAGGCTGAGGCAAGAAGAGGATCATCCTGAGTCAAGGCTAGCCTGAGCTATAAAATGAGAACCTGTCTCAATAAATAAATAAACAAGGCCAGTGTATTGGCACAAATGTATAATCTCAGCACTTGGAAAAATGAGGGAGAATTCAAGACCTGATCAAGAGTTCAGGGTCAGCCAGATGGTAGGTTGTCCCAGCACTTAGGAGGTAAAGGGAAGCAGATCTCTGCATTCAAGGCCAACCTGATCTACAGAGCAGCCAGAGTTCCAGAACAGCTAGGACTATACAGAGAACCCTTGTCTCAAAAATAAAACAAGTAAAAGAGTTCAAGGTCATGGGTTGGGGATGCAGCTCAGATGGTAGAGTGTTGCCTAGAAAGCTTGAGGCCTGGGTTTCATCCCCAGATCTCCAGCACTGCAGAAAACTGAGAGTGATGCTGCCTGTCTCTGTATGGAGCTAGAGGCAGAAGGATGAGAAACTCGAGGTTATTCTTGGCTACATGAGACTTAGAGGGAAGTCTGGGGTATAAGAGACCCTGACACAAAACAAAAAACAAGATGCACATCAACAGCCTAAAAGACAGTGGCTGTCCTTGGTCACCAGTCTACAGTGCTGAGCCCTGACTTCCATGAAATCCATCTTTTACTCATTCTCACACAATACACACTTCACCTGCTAACAATGCTGATGGCTAGATTACTAATAGCTACAAGGAAGAGGCATGTACAAATAAAAGATAGGTCTCAATTATGACATTTCTGCAGCTAATGACTTCTTAGGCAAGCTATAATCTTAGCCTCAGCAGGACCAGCCTGTTTCTTAAGGTCACAGCCCCTATGACTGTGGTCTGCTGCTCATAGACCTCCCATACCTCTCTAACTTCAGTCACTTTCTGGGAGTTCTGTCTGCATGTGGTAAGCACACTGGACATTTGAAACTCCACACCAGCCCATCTGTCTACTATGCTCTTATCTAGGATATCATCACAGGAAAAGGGGGCCAGCACTCCTGGCCACCTGTCTCTGAACATGAACATTTCCACAGATTACTAACACTGCCCAATTGCCAATAATCCCTGGGCTCCCACAGAGAGCATCTAACATTTAAGGCACGCAGAAATACCACACATAAAGCAGCTATGATAATTCAGAAGAGTCCAAAGCCTATAGCACCAAATCCAGCCTCAAATCTGCAACCAACACCTATAAAGTGACTCCATAAAGGTAATATACAAGTCTGACATCATATATAAAATTCCCTTTGACATTGTCAAAACACACAGCCCTGGGTGTATTTGTATCTATTGCTTATACTCAAGTATAACTTCCAAGCTTATGATTTAGGTTGAATGTGGAAGTAATAATATGACTAGCATACTAACGAGTCATTGATTAAACTCTTGAAAGGTCAGGGCTCTCATTTCACATCTAGTCCAGTCCCCCATCACATAAAGCCTTAACAGACAATATAACCCACTTTATTTCTCTGAAAGATGTAAGACAAGTCAATACTGTTGAAAAAAATCAAACAAAATCCCTGTGCTTCGTATACTTTCTCGAGCCTGAAGTGAGCTCTAAAACTGAAACCAGCCAGTACTGTCTCTCTCAGGTAAAATCAGACTCCATCTTCTCCAGAACAGGTTGTGAGTAAAGGAACATGGAAGAGTAAAAGGGAGGAGTACACATGTAATGAGGACTCTTTACAAGTTATCTTCAAGATGAGCTGAAAAATATCCTTAGTTTTTCTTTTCTTTCTATTTTCTTTATGCCCAACTAAAAATGTGCGCCCTGTGTTTTGGTTTTGAGTGATTTTGTTTTCCTTGCGGGGAGCGTAAAATAAGGCAATGAACACCAGGATAAGTGAGTATCTGGCAAGCCAAACCACACCATAAAGAGTGCCCTCCTTGGATTGCTCTTACTCGTCCCTACTTTTATTTACTTTTTCACAGAGGTTAGGGGATGACGCAGAGGGAGGACACACACATAGTCTAGCACCAGCAGTTCCTCAGCACCAACTCACCCACATCCTAAACGCGTCCCAGACCCAAGAGCAAGTACACCACACTCAGCAGACACGCACCCAACTGTAGATCGCTCTTAGAATCCTTGGTTTTCTCTACTCCCTTGTCCTGTTCACACAGGCCTTTGCCTTGCCCATGCCCTACTATAATTCTGTCCCTGGCACATCGGCCCCCCAAAGCCCTTCTCCCCATATGTCTAGCACACCATGCAGTCCCCACGCATCTACTCATACTGCGGAGCCTGCCACCTCTTCTGCTCAGCGTCCCCTTGGAGCTCTGGTCTCCCTGAGTCAGGCACAACCTCGCACATCGCGGGCCGCGCTCCGACACGCCTCCCGCCCGCAACCCGCGCGCCCCTCTCTTCCGGGTCCGCGTACGCCGGCCTAGCGCGGCCTACTCCCGCAGCCCCGGGCAGCAGGCCTCCGCGCCACAGGAGCGCGCCCGTCGGCTCCCACTACTCACCAGCGCGCGGCGGCTGTGGAGGCGCGGCCCCGGGCCTGGCTCCCGGCCCGGCGAGGCCCATGCGCTCAGCGGCGGCTCAGCGGGCGGGCCACGGCGGGGGCGCGGCCCTGGGGGGCCCCCATCGCGGCGGCGGCGACGGCTCGGCGACCCGTGGCCCGGAGGCGGCGCGAGGCAGGCCGCAGAGCGCCGCCAAGACCGGCCGTTCACTCTCACCAGCCCTCTCTGGAAGGAGGCTCCAGCCCGACCCCAGCAGGCTCCTGCGGCGGCGGCGGCGGCAGCGGCCGCAACGGCCGCAAGCGCTTCCCTGAGCCGGGAGCCTGAGCCCAGAGCCCTGAAGCCCAGGCCCGAGCGCCCCCGCCGGCGCCGCCCGGAAGTGCGGGGGCGGGGTCGTGGTGTGGGGCGGGACTGCTGCGGAGGCTGGGTCCCGGCGTGGAGGCAGAACCACGGTGTGGGGCGGAGCTTATAACAAGGGGCGGGGTGAGAGCCTTAGGACCAGAAGAGTAAGGGGCAGGGTCTTGAGCGAGARGGGGCTGCGGCGTACTCAGGATTGGAAGGAAACAGGAGCCAAGCAGTTCTTGCGGTTTTGGAGGCCGGGCGTGAACAAGGAACGCTGCTGGGAGGATGCCCAATGGGGGCAGCGACTACTGCTGGTCCCGAAAGGTGGCATGGGAAACAGCCCTGAGCGCACTCAACAACAACCACGGCCATCACCGAACCTTAGGCCGGTACACTGAAGGCAGACCACCCATGTCTGGTCGCAAATGCTACTGAAAGGGCTTCTAGGTATCCAAACGCCCTCCACATAAACACACACATAACACATAGACTGTCTCCAAGGCATCTCTTGCTGAGTCTGCTAGCGTAACGAGCCAACTCCAGGTTGCCCCACCACAGGCTTATGGACCCGAGGCCACAGCATCAGGAATATAGATGCCCAGCTGGGCAGGCCCACACCCTCGGACAGCCACATCCCAAGGAGAAATAATTCGAACACAAGGAATTACTGCACTTAAGAATGCCATCTACCAGACAAGTCAGGACTCCGGAGCACARCCCCTGACACCTCAGCCCATTTTGCAGAGAAGAGGTTGCCACCTAGGCTTAGTACACTCCCACTCAGGCGTCACCTCGGCCAGAGGACTCCTGGTACCCACATTCTTCCAGAACCTGTCCTTCCCATACCACCCTATCCTGGCTGCATCTGCACCTACGCGCTTTTTTACTGCTGCTGCTAATYCCACTACCTTGTTTTATTCTCCCTCATTGCTTGGTCCCTTATATTTCATGGCTCCCAGGCAAAAGCAGTAGTATTGGCTTCAGACTCTGAACCCACAGGCCATCTGATTGGGGTGATCCTAACCCTGCCATCTGCCTCTTGAGAGGACTTGGCACAGTGCTGAGGCCCAGGATTGTTATGTACAGAGAAGGAACCACTTGAACTATAGCTGTTAGGGTGACCTAGCCTGAGGAATTCCCTCCGAGACCCCAACCCTGAGCCTCAGTCTGGGACTGGGGTATAGACACTGCTAAGCCAACACAGCCCCACTCAAATCCCAGGACAAGTTTCAAGTTCACATCTGTCCAAACTAATGCAGCCTCAGGTCCCGGGGCCCCTGGGCACTAAAGGCTCCCCAGCAGCCCCTGTCCCAGACCATTCAACCTATCAGTAGAAGAAACAATCATGGCCACTGAGAGAGCAGTAGATAGCCTTGGCCTTGGGCTTCCTCCCCACTCCCAAACCCGGGCCCCGACGCTTGCCTTGATTCTGTAGAGCTGCTGCTGCGGCCAGGCCAGGCTCTCGGGATCAAGTCCACGTCCATCCTCCTGCTAGCCCACGGTGGTAGGTGTCCCCAAGCCCTGGGACCAGAGTAGGACCCTCGGGCCTCCAGCTCCTCGGGACCCCTKCCCTGCAGGGACAGGAAGGGAATCAGGAAGCCTGGAGGGAATGCAATGGCCTACTGAGGAGGACTGTGGGGGTGCAGTGGGGGGTTATAAATAGGGGGTGAAAGGGCTAAATTATGTAGACCTTGAGGGAGCTTCTGCAGTGAGGAGAGGGTGAAGGGCAGCACGTGGGAGCCTTGCGTCTAAGAGATGGGGGGCCTTAAAATTCAAATGCAGTGCCCTYTGCCCCACCCAGAATTGCCATTAGCAGCCTTAACTTCATTTTCATGGCATTTGCTCAGGTTTCTTGCCACAAATCAGTGAGTTTTAAAAACCCAAACTCATAAGCAGAAATTATTTTCTTCAATATAGAAATAGAAATACTTTTTATGTAAGTTCTCTCTCTCTCTCTCTCTCTCTCTCTCTCTCTCTCTCTCTCTCTCTCTCCAGACACCCCAGAGGAGGGCATCAGATCCTATTACAGATGGCCGTGAGCCTCCGTGCAGTTGCTGGGAAGTGAACTCGGGACCCCTGGAAGAGCAGCCAGTGCTCTTAACGAGTGAGCCATCTCTCCAGCTTGACATAGGAATACTTTTAAATAAAGTGTCTTTTAAAAGTGACACAAAGAAAGTCACCTGGCGCTACCTGGCACGCATGCTACAGGGGGTCTGGCCCAGTGACTTGCTGCAGGAAAATGCACGTCAGAAGGCCAGCTACAGACATGAATGGCCACTGTCCATGCCACAGCTCAGGAAGAGGACCATTTTGATCCTCAATTCTAGGGGAAGAGGGGCTTTGGGCTCAGCTGGTTTCTAGCTGTCTGTCCCTTGCACCCTCTACCCAGTGCAGAGGTGGTGGAACGTGACTGAATCCCTGGAGGGGAGAGTGAAGACCTGTGGCCTCATGTCTTATTTGTCATTCAGCAGCCATCTGGACCCAATGTGACCCAGAATGCTCAGAGGACTCAGGTGGCCCAATTCCCTCGCTCTGTCAGGCAGCTACCTTCCTGCTGTAATGTAACCCATCTCTGGCTTATGGCTCACCCCCACGAATCTTCTTTTTCCATCATTCCTAAGATTGGGGTTGAGGGGTTGAGGGGTTGAGGGGTGGGGCTGGGGTGGCCAGGGCGCCTCTGCCTATGAGAACCAGCAGTGAGAAAAGGCATAGTGGCACAAAAACGGATGCTAATTTTTGTATCACAGAACCAGTGACTATGAAGGCAGGAAGAGTAAGAGCTTACCAAAGAGGGTTCATGTAGGTCCCATAGAAGGAAGCAGAGCTTTACTGTGTAGCTCAGACTGGCCCAAGCTTTCTAAGTGCTAGGAATACAGGAATGAATGTGCCCGGCATGAATTTTACTTTATTTTTACGTGCAGTGGTGTCTTGTCTGCATGTAGTATGTCTGTGTAAAGGTGTCAAATTTTGGAGTTATAGACAGGTGTGAACTGCCTTGTGGGTGCTGGGATTTGAACCTGAGTCCTCTGGAAGAGCAGTCAGTGTTGTTAACCACCTCCCCAGGTCTATTTTATTCTTGATGAAAGTGCGGCAGAGCGGGTTGTGGTGGCGCATGCCTTTAACCCCAGCACTCGGGAGGCAGAGGCAGGTGAATCTCTGTGAGTTCAAAGCCAGCCTGGTCTACAAAGTGAGTTCCAGGAGAGCCAGGACTGTTATACAGAGAAACTGTCTTGAAAAAAATGGAACAAGAAAAAGAAGAGTGCTGCTGTAATATTACCATGACCATGAAGTGGAAGCCTCAACCATTCTGCAGTAGCTGTCACCTCCCAGTGACATCAGTGTATAAGGAACGACATAATAGCAAGGTGTACCTCTAGAAGGGACAACTGCTCACGGGCAGCATTAGCTAATGTGCTCCTGTGCTCACTCCGGGATAGGGCAGGAGGCCTTCACTCTRTGCCAGGAGCCACCCTGGCACAGGCAAGACCCACGACTGACTTATTTATTTTTAAATGGTTTGGGCACAAGCTAGCCAGGGTCCATATGTAGAAGTCAGAGCACAACTTCTGGAAGTTGATTCTCTTCTACACGTGTGTCCTTGGGATTGAACCGGGGCTGTCAGGCTCAGCAGCAAGCTCCTTCACCCGCCGAGCCATTTTGCTGGCCCCAAGTTTCTCCTCCCCTTGTATCCCCTGRTGGTGTGTGTTCTGAGCTGSCACCTTGCATTACCCTTGGTGTTTGTATTTCGCCCAACAGGAGGAGCATGACTGTCCTAAATGATATGGTTCAACATGGCTGCAGTGTTAACCATTATTGAGACTTCTAAATAATAGGTTATATGCCAGCCAGCATTACAATGGAGGGTTCCGATGGCTCCTGCTTCAAAATGCTGTGACAGCTGAGTATCTGTCTTCCCCTCCCAGTTAAGAGGCATCCACAGTGGAGTAGAGAAGGAGTTATTCTGCCTTGCTAGCATGGTCACTTCAGAGATGGACACCGTGGCCACCGTTTGTGCCCTTTGGACTATTATGTGTTCCAGGCCCAATCAGGTAGCAGCATGCTTCTCCCCTGGGTTAGACTCCAGAGGCCCTCGCAGCCATGTCCTCCTCTGTCCAGCACACCTGACCCAGCTAGCCCAAAGGAGTCAAGAGCCAGTAAGGCAGGAAAGCAGTGCAAACAGGCATGAAGGCAGTGCTGGGCCAGCTCTTCCCTTGAGTGGACCTTAAGAAATAAACCCTTCCCAGGGCACGCCTCACACCTTCTTACTGAGGTCTGACTCCTTACTGTCTTTTTTTKKGGGGGGGAGGGGGGACAGGGTTTCTCTGTGTAGCCCTGGCTATCCTGGAACTCACTTTGTAGACCAGGCTGGCCTCGAACTCAGAAATCGCCTGCCTCTGCCTCTGCCTCCCAAGTGCTGGGATTAAAGGCGTGCGCCACCACTGCCTGGCTGACTCCCTNGGGGGGGAGGGGGGACAGGGTTTCTCTGTGTAGCCCTGGCTATCCTGGAACTCACTTTGTAGACCAGGCTGGCCTCGAACTCAGAAATCGCCTGCCTCTGCCTCTGCCTCCCAAGTGCTGGGATTAAAGGCGTGCGCCACCACTGCCTGGCTGACTCCCTRCTGTCTTAAGGGGAGTCATCYGTCTGGAGCATCGGGAAGGAAGGAGAATGCAGATACCAAGGTAACAGGCAAGTTGATCATCGTCAGCAGGTAGGTATGGAGGATGTCAGGTCTAAGTTAGCTCTTTTTGATATCCTCAGCCCAGTAAGCTGTTGGGGAAGGATAGCCTGCTACCAAGCCCAATTACCCCCACCCCCACCCCAACTAGGAAACCTCAGGACCACAAGGGAATGGCACCAGCCACTCTGGAGACTTGAATACTTGCTGTGTCTTGAGTGTCCTCTTTGGCAAAGTGAGGATCGCTCGGTGGTCCATGCACAACTTGCACAGACGAGACTGAGTAGCAGAATAAATTCTACTACCATGCCTTGGTGTGTCTGGTAGAGGAAGGAGCCGGCTGGCCTCCCCAACCTCATTTGTCCGGGGTTGGCAGTATATTCTCCCTTGTGAGTGTGCCAGGCCCGAAAGAGACCCTGCAGTGTTCTTTCACACTTGGCTACACCACCCCAGAYCACTTCCTCTTCCTGTTGGGCTACACCTGCCCTCCTCCTGCCCACTGCCACCTTACTCCTTCTGTTCCCCCCCTTCCCATGTCATTTGCCATCCTTCCCAGCTTCTCGTTACATCTTCGTAAGCCTGTGTCCCAGGCACTCTCACACCATGTATTGGGTATTAGTTTTCCTTCTGTCTGGCTCTGCTCAGTTGCCCCCACCACCTTGCAAAGTACCCATCAGCCACCTATCTGGCAGGTGGCCAGGGGAGATCCAGACAGGTGAAAAGGTATCGCCCAGGAAGGCTAGTCGCCAGTACACCTTCAGCCCTCTTCTACATGCTCCTCCTTCTACCTCCCACCGTCTACACCGCTGTCCTGAGATGTCTCTCTCTGCTGCCTAGGAACCCCGTGGGCAGCAGCGGCCAAGTTCTAAGTATGTGATTATGTATGCTGGGGTCCCTCCAGCCCCTTTGTTGCCGCAGAATCTGTCTTGGCAAACAAAAGTGCACTGGATTAGCCACAGTGGATTAAAAGATTTGCTTCTCAGAGTTTACCTAACAACCTACCAATCACATCGACAGCAGCTTTCAACCCCCAGGATGCATTTACCAGGCCAGCTGAGAGCTCACGGCCCATGGGCAGCAGGGCCTGGCTGTAGTTCTGCCCCCAGAGACAGCCCATCCTCACACCCATCATTGCCCATGGCCCAGCACGCCTTCCCCGCTYCTGTAGACTCCTRTAGGTAGACTTTGGGGGAAGGGACAGCATCSAAGGAAAAGGTGGAGGCCCAGAAATGGTGACTAGGTCTAGCCAGTACTGCCTTCCAGAGGCTGCATTAGGGACCAGGCCTCTCTTTTGCCCAGCCCGGCCCGATGCATCCACGCATGTCATACACGGCAGCAAGGACAGAAGCAACATGGAGGGTGGCCACAGGAGGCAGGTGAGACACAAGGCTCTTCTGTACTATGGCACATGGCCCCTCCGCTGTCACCCCACAGCATGAGCTCTGACACACACAGACACACACATGTGCACGTACGCTGTGCACGCGTGCTCTCTCTCTCTCTCTCTCTCTCTCTCTCTCTCTCTCTCTCTCTCTCTC
>BDUI01002871.1:71991-87797 GCA_002335545.1 Apodemus speciosus | reverse complement strand
CGAGCGCAAGAAGTGGGCGGGCAAGCGCGCACAGATGCCCTGCCGCAGCCGCAGCTTCTGCCACAGGTGCACTGGATACCTGTGCAACGGCATCGCGCGACCCTCTACTTCTGGGAGAGCGCGCCCGCGCCTCCCGGAACCGGAATAGCGTCGCCGAACGTGCGCCTCTGCTCACTGCCGATTGGCAGCAACGCCCATCCATCTAAACCAATCCCTTTCCCTCCGCCTCCTTTAGGGACCATGAAAAATTATCTACTGCAAATGCAGTGGTTCAAGGCACCGTCTGCCAAGTGCAGCCCAGGAGTTCCCCAGCAGCTTTGGCAGGCCTGTTGGGAAAGGCTACCCTGGGCTCAGCCTCCCTTTCCCTCCAGGGACGCAAGAAAAAAAAAAAAAAAAAGACACTCATTTGGTTTGAAAAATCATTGTAGAATATTAAATTCACCAATTACATAAAAATATGCCTTCATATCTTAGAACAGTAACATTTTCCCCCGCCCCCAACAGTATATACATGTTTCCCCTTTCTGAGGCTAAAGTGTGCTTTGGTGGTCAAATAAAGGATGTTAGGAGCTTGGGAAGGAGCCTGGAAGCCTACACCTGTAATCCCAGTACTCAGAGCAGATGGGCCTCACAGTGTGAACCATAYGGACAGGGCACAYTGCCCTGTCAGCTCAGTGATCCCAGGAGACCAGAACCCTCTCCTCCATCCTCAGCTGATCCGGTAGGGGTCAGCCTCGTCCAAGTGCCTAGGACCAGCACAAGGGAATGCTCGTCAGCCTGGGGCCTGGGACCCTTCCTTAGGTGAGGAGGGAGCACCGGCCAGCCTTGTGAGCCTTCTGGAGCCACGCGTCACCCAGCTGAGCAGCCTGCTACCTCAGGCTCTTCCCAAGGTCTCCCRCTCCAACAGACAATGAGGGAGGAGCAGCACACAGCACCCCAGGTCTTAATCAGCTCCCTGATGACCTTGGACTCTATCATATAGCAACTGCAGCAGCAGGGCATCCCCATGCCAAGCCAGGGTGGCATTCAAGGGTACAGGATGTCAAGGATAGTGACCTCTGTGCACTCAGCCTTCCTTGCCTGCGGGTCTCACATCACAGCTTCCCAAAGGAATGCCTTCTCTGTATCTCCAGTCACAGCAGAGTGATCTGCCCACACATGGTACCTATGGTCTCCAAGTAGAAACGGTTGTGACCTACAGAGGACTTGGCAGCAGCCATAAAGACTTTTGGGGTGGAGGGGGGGTCTTCTCCTCTGGAGAAAGAAGCCAAGGGTCTCAGGACAACTTTATTCAGATGGAAACCTGGTTGGGGCTAGACAGGCACCTCTTGTTCCTGTCCTGTCTGAAGAGGTCTTTAGAGTCTCAGGTGTCCATGAATCAGCCTTATCATGTCACTGCGTACAACTCATCCCGATCATTCCTGCAGATCTGGTAGTGACAGGGGAACTTCTGCAAACAGGTCCAGGACCCAGCTTTTTCCTCTCGTGGTGGCAGAAGACACGCTGCACTACCAGCCAGTAAGATGTGCCAAATGCTGTGGGTGTAGTAGTAATTGTCGCTGGTCATCATTGACGTGTACATGGCGATGCCTACAGAAGCCATGGAGATGCCAGGCAGGAGGTAGAAGACCCAGCGCTGCCATGAGGTAGGGTAGCACTGGCGCCTGTGCCCACAGCGGTACATCTAGAGCGGACAGCACATGAGAGTCAGTTGGTGCAGGCCAAGGATAGTTACAGTTCCCAGAGGCCCAGAGCCAGGARTTACGGGATCGAGCTAGATCTCCACCCATAGGCAGGAGAACTGCATATGGACTCATGCCTAGGGGTTATCAGCCCAAGACCTAAGGCACACAGCCAGACTGGGGCTCTATGGGAAGCTGCTACTGGCTCTGAACAGATGTAGAGTTTCGGAGCCCTCTCAGCACAACTGGAATAAAGGGCCTGGCTCTCCTCTCCCTGAGTCTGGACAGGAGACTATATGCCCTGTTCCTTACCCACATGGAGGCCATGATCACAAAAGCAAAGACRCAAGGTCCCATCAAGTTCCAGATGCCCCTGCGATCCATCTGCAAGGACATGGCGATGACAAGTGTGCCGAGGACGAGCAGTACCTAGGAGAGACACAGTGGTTTGTGGGGTAACAGGAGCCTGTGGCTGGAATCACCTGTGATGGCACAAGACACAACAGGTACTGTGGCCAGGCAGGCTGATTACCCAGATTAGTTTCCCATCATTCTGGCCCCTCTACTCCGTCAGCTCCTCTTAAGTGTTGCTGGCAGATTCTGCCCAATTCCTGCTCGGCTCCTGGGAGGAAGTGTCCTTCCTCTAGTCCCTTTACTGTGTCCAAAGGACCTTCTGAGGACTAAGTGGTGATGCCCACTAATGGGCAGTCTTGTACACACTTGTATGATCCTGCACACCAAGCCTTCCAGGATCTCTAATCAGGACGGCCTTAGATGCAACCTGGGAGGGGGCCCCATGCCTAAGTTTCTATCTGCCCACAGCCTGAAAGTTCATGCCCTCGACCCTCAGTCTGCTGGATCCTAATGCTTCAGAACTGTCTCTGCCCGCCCTTTGAGACGANTTACGGGATCGAGCTAGATCTCCACCCATAGGCAGGAGAACTGCATATGGACTCATGCCTAGGGGTTATCAGCCCAAGACCTAAGGCACACAGCCAGACTGGGGCTCTATGGGAAGCTGCTACTGGCTCTGAACAGATGTAGAGTTTCGGAGCCCTCTCAGCACAACTGGAATAAAGGGCCTGGCTCTCCTCTCCCTGAGTCTGGACAGGAGACTATATGCCCTGTTCCTTACCCACATGGAGGCCATGATCACAAAAGCAAAGACRCAAGGTCCCATCAAGTTCCAGATGCCCCTGCGATCCATCTGCAAGGACATGGCGATGACAAGTGTGCCGAGGACGAGCAGTACCTAGGAGAGACACAGTGGTTTGTGGGGTAACAGGAGCCTGTGGCTGGAATCACCTGTGATGGCACAAGACACAACAGGTACTGTGGCCAGGCAGGCTGATTACCCAGATTAGTTTCCCATCATTCTGGCCCCTCTACTCCGTCAGCTCCTCTTAAGTGTTGCTGGCAGATTCTGCCCAATTCCTGCTCGGCTCCTGGGAGGAAGTGTCCTTCCTCTAGTCCCTTTACTGTGTCCAAAGGACCTTCTGAGGACTAAGTGGTGATGCCCACTAATGGGCAGTCTTGTACACACTTGTATGATCCTGCACACCAAGCCTTCCAGGATCTCTAATCAGGACRGCCTTAGATGCAACCTGGGAGGGGGCCCCATGCCTAAGTTTCTATCTGCCCACAGCCTGAAAGTTCATGCCCTCGACCCTCAGTCTGCTGGATCCTAATGCTTCAGAACTGTCTCTGCCCGCCCTTTGAGACGATAAGAGTGCCCCGATGGGTAGTACCCAGCCTGTAGACAGAGGACATAGTTTAAAAGCACCAAGGAGTGACCTCTGCGGTCCAGCTGGACCCAGACAAGGAACCCAGGAGCATGGCTGAGGCTTCTCAGGGAGGCCTGGCCTGGCTCCTCTTTGAGTTCAGGGTCTTGGTCCCTCATCTTCTTTCCTGGAGTCCTCTGATGGCTACACCTTCCTTTCACAGCTTCCTAAGACTTCCTCCAAGAGTGGCAAGTTCTCGTGTGTGACTTGACCAGCCCTCTGTTTTATCCCTCTTTGTCACCCCGCATACTGTATTTGAGTGAGGGCCTCTGCTTCCCTGGAGCCCAGGCAGGATCAGAGGCCACTCACCTGTTTCAGGATTGTCTTCAGACGGGCCATGCAAAGAATGGTCACCCAGGTGGACGCCCCAGAGCCCAGAAAGTCGCAATACTGTAGCGTGTCATAGTTGAGGATGCACAACACCGCCTCCCCAGGCTGGTCACAGGCATGGTAGAACTGCGAGATGAACAATGAGCAAACAGACCTCGCCTCCCCACCCCGGGCTCCCCGGAGGGTCAGGGTCAGGGCCAAGCCTACCGTGGAGAAGAACATGGTGTAAAAGTAGACAGAGGCCTCAACCAGGAAGGAGCGGTGCAGGGATATAGCAATGGGGGCCAGGAACATGAGGTTGCTGAGCGTGAGCAGAAGCGCTGCTGCCCTCTGCTGGGCTACGGTCTGGGCCGTGCTGTTGTCGGTGCAGCTCCAGCCTTGCCAACCTGGGCAGGACACAATACCCAGATGTGAGCTTCTGAACGCAGAAGGATGCTGTACAGACAGGCCTAATGGAGTCCACAGGTATYGGAGGAGGAAACCGGCACTGGTGGAAACTGGTATAGACARGGGTGGGCAGGCGTGGGCAAGTGGGGMCAAGAGTGGAAGATGCACGTAGACACGGGAGGGTCTGGACRGGTATGTGCATCCACAGCAGGAGTGGTCAGGAGTGGRGAAAGAGGGGTGAGCCTACTTGGTACAGGGAAACAGGTAGGGACAGAGACATAGTCAGGTGTGTAGATATAGACAAGCGTGGCCAAGTACATCCTGCTGTGAGCTGGCATGAACATGGAGAAAGCTGTGTAGACAACAGGTATGTGTAGGTAAGGGCAGGTATGATGAGTTGGTAGGGACAGATGTAGAGATACGTGGACACATAGGAGCCAGTGTGGCACGTAAGAACAGTCAGAAACAAGTGTAAATATGTAGACACTGTTGTGAAAAAGTGTGGATCGATATGTAGTCACAAAAAAGTGTGAGCAGTGGGGACACAGCACAGACAGTGGGCAAGGCAAACAACTGTAGGCACTGGGTGGGTAAGGACAGGCAGGGGGCAAGCACGGTCAGGAGGCAACACCTCCCCTGCCAATCAGTGTCCCTTACGCCTGCACTGGGTGGGGTCAGGAGTTGCCAGGGGAGCGTGAGGTGGAGTGGGAGGGAGCGTTAGGCCTGCTTTGCCCTGCAAGCTCATCCTCACCTGCCTTGCAGCTGCAGCCTGCGTACAGATAGCCGTACCTGCGGAGCAGGAGACACTGGCCGTAGGGCCCACAGTCATTCAAACAGGGCACCAGATACAAGATGGTCTCCACTCGAACCACGGCCTGTTCACAGTCCCTACAAAGAAGCGGCCTGAGAAGGCTGGCTTGCCAGCCGGTCGCTCTACCACCAGGACTCCCAAGCCTAGAGCCACGCCCTCCAGGCTCTGATAGATAACTGGCATTCCCGCTTCCCCTGCTTGTGCTGTTAGGGCATGGGGGCAGGTGGGAAAGGAGAACCCCTCCTAACTCGTGGGTGCTTCCCGCTTTTCACTGCTACCAGCCCGTGCCATGGTGCCCAGGCCCAGATTCACATACTCAGGACTCTCAGGGCACACAAGCTGCAAGGAGAGGTACCAGTTGTCTGTCTCCGGATAGGGGATGATGAGGTTGGCCATGTGAGATGAGGCACTCAGAGACATGGGATAGCCCTGGAAGAAGGCTGCATGGGGTGGGAGGGCCTGTCAGAGGTGGCTAGAGGGGCCAGTCAGTCTCTCCACCAAAACTGCCTGCCCAGAATACCTGTGGTGCAGTTGAGGGAAGCGTTGAAGCTGAGGAAAGGTGAGGCAGCAGTCACACAAGCTGCTACCAAGGTGCCGTTTGTGACCTCTGTCTGGAAGGGGAAGTAGTGCAGGTTAGCCATTGTCACCCCCCAAAAGGCATCTGAGGAGCAGCTTGCCTCCCCACTTTGTATTTGAGCTCGGTCAGGTCATGCTCAGTATTTTCTGAGGGGAGGGAGGCCTCCTGCTAGCCCGAAGTTCATCATAGTCCAAATTTTCTTCAGCTGAATTTATCTTCAGCTGCCTCCTGTTCCGGCCATTTCCCTGCCCGTTTGCAGATATAATTATTTAACTTCTGACAGGGACAGGGTTTCAGCTAGGGGAAACGTCTTTTCTCCTCAGAGGCATCCCCTTCTGGCCTATGCTATTGGTATCACACTATGGCCTGAAAGGCCCCTTCACCCCAGTCTCAGAGCTGAAGTTACCCCGTACCCTGAGCCAGGCCCAGGTCACTAGCAGCTGCAGACAGCTTCAGTGGGCTTGCAGATACCTTGTTAGTCCGCAGGACAACGATGAAGGAGCCTCCGCTGTCCATGCCTGTATCGAGGCGGAGCTGCATTACAGAGGGCATGCTTGAATGCACCAGCACGAAGGCCCCGTTCAGGGGCTGGAAGTGTACAGACACCACATCTGTGTCCTCCCTCAGGACCGGATAGCTCAGGAGACAGAAGGGGCCACTGTCTACCCTGCTACCCCGGCCAGCGCTTTGGGACGGCTGGACGGCAGAGGTATAAGTCTGGTTCGGGACGTTTTGTATAAGTTGATGGAAGGTCACACTCCACGGCCTACATGCTGTCAAAAAGACACGGGGCTCAGCTGGAAGAAAGCCCAGAGTTTTGGGAGAGGTAGACAGAGCCAGCCCACCCTCCCTCCTCCCCTCCCATGGAGCCCACCTGTAAAGGCAGCGTTAGCAGTGAAACCCACAGTCACATGAGGTTCAGCCAGGCTCTCAACTGTCACTTGTAACCAGCGGCCCCAGGGCGGAGAGGACAGTAGCAAATGGCAGGATGGAGCGAGGCCTGTGCAAGTCAGCACCCTCTGGAAGTTTCTCGGCAGGGTGGTTGCACCGGCTGTGAGACGAACTGGGCAGCCGGGGCTCGCACTGGACACACAGCCCTGCAGTTCCAGCCGAAGCTCCTGGGTGTATTCAGGGACAAAGATCCTGTGGCAAGGCGGTGACTCAGACTTGCTAGCTCATGCTGTGTACTTACTTCTACCATGCTTAGGGGAGAGGTCTAACCTCTCTTCCCAGCGTGTCTCTAAGCTTTCTCACCTGCAGGATGAGATGGTGGTACCACCCACCCTAGACCCAAAGGTTGCGGCTACAAGACAGACTTGGCCTCCCTGATCGCCACTCACTTGAGGTAGCTGGGGTAGGAGAGCGGCGTCTGTGGGAGGGGGACATCGGGCTCTAGGATGGAGACTTCAACGGCCCTCGTTACCAGCATATCAGGCTGGAAGATGTAGGCACAGGTTGGGAGAAAGCCCTGGGAGAGAATGAGGCAGGAAGTGACAGGGGTTAGAGAATGCAGGATGTAGGCCAAAGGAGAAGATGGGGAACAGAGTGGAATCTAGGGTTGGGTAGCTGAGATAAGGTCTGCCCAGACATGGACAAGAGGCTGGGTCCTCCATGCATCAAGGGGTTTGGCCTCCAGCCCAGGAGGTCAGCCCTCACCTTCACCTGGATCTTCTGGGATGCGGGAGGGAGGTGAGCAGCCAGGAACCAGTCCCCAGGGGCTGGGTGGGAGACGTTGACTGAGGTGTTGCCCAGCAGCATGGTGCTCAGCAGAGTCCTGACATGGAAGGAGGCGTGGCTTCCGGTGTTGTCAGGGAAGCTGGTGCCCAGCGGGTTGATGACGGGAGGGGCGCCAGAGCGGAAATGCCTGGAAGAGATCAGGTCAAGCAGGGGTCAGAGCCGGGGTTCCTGCCAGGCCTGGGTGCCTGGGGGCCAGAGCACTGGGTACCTACACTGTGATCTCTACGTCGCTGCATGAGGGACCTCCCTGGGACACGTGCAGCAGCCATTGAAGCAGCACAGTGTCCGGGGGCACGCGGAAGTGGAAGAGCCGGGCGCTGCCATACCAGCTGTAGAAGGACAGCTTCTGTGGGGCCTGGGAGAAGTGCTCAGATACCAGGCCAGCCTCTACAGGGAAAAGGTAACCGTCAGGGAGGTGGGGCAGACARGAAGCATGGGCACTCCATGAAGTACTTGTCCGGCAAGTCTTAGACCCACCCTGAACTTTGTCATTCAGACTTTGACCTTAGCCAAAGTAGAAAATGCCTTCTGGCACCTGCCAGTTGCCTGCAGAGATCATTAGTTTCTCCTAAAAAATGAGCAGTTAGTTAGTCCTCAGCCTCCTCTCTCTAGACGCCTGGGGACTCTGCCTTCTCACACTGCAGCAACTTGTAAACAATGAAACCAGCAGCCCTAAGAACCACCACCACCTTCAGATGGACCCTCCGAGGGTGAGTCTTTTTGCGAGCGAGTCATTTGCACTCTTGCACTATATCCTGGTACATCCAGGCTAAGAGATGGAGACTGAAAGTCAGCAGGAGGCAGTCCGGAAGGAGACCCCACCCCTGCTAATATCCACCTAGAACTCAGGGCCACAGCAAAGGCTCCTCCCACCTCCACTCCTCTGAACCTCTCAGAACACCCAGGTAGGGAGTTAGGTCCAGAAGGTGGCTGTCTCTCCAACTTGCTCTGACAGCCAGACCCCTCCCCAGTAAAAGACCATAATGACGGACTACAGTTCAGAAGCCTGGACACGTGGACCATCCGGTCCAAATGGGTGAGACCTCCAACTGCCCTCAGGGCACACGCCCCCACACATGATGAAACAAAGACAAAAGACCAGGCAGATAAACTCTCGAAAGCCCCCAGACTACAGCAGCAAGCGGCCTTGGGCCCTGCACCATCTTACAGACTCCTACCCCACACCCAGTGCCAGCTCAGGTCTTATGCCTGTATGATCTTGGGTGTCCCTTACCTCTCTAGATCCCTGTATCCCTATGGGCAGGCTAAGGCAGACTGCTTGTCCCTCTGAGGTTAATGAGTAATAAAGTGTTCTAAGAGAAACACAGTACTATTTGGCACCCGACCCACTGTGAAAGTGGTGCCCGGTCCCCCCAGGAGACAGAGGGAGTCAGGTGAGCAGCTGGCTTTTTTGCCAGACACGTGACTCCTCCAAACAGAGGCACCTGGAGAACAGATAGCAGCTTGCTGGAGGAAAGCTAAGGGAGCTGCAAAGGAGCCTGGCGTGGGGGCAGGGCAGAGTGAAGCTCCCTYGGAGAATTCCAAGCTCTCTGGTATCTGCAGGTCCCGTTCACCAGGTAGAGGACTGAATGCCAGGAGCTGCGACATGGTAATATGATCGTGGAGCAGGGAAAAAACTGCGAGGCAGAATATTTCTCTCCCAGCTGAGGCAGAACAGGTTCCCCACCCCCTGGGACTGTGGGGTCTTGGATAGGCAGATACCCAAACCTCTGAGGAAGCCCAGTAGGAGAGATCACCCTACAGTGTGCAGCATCCTTAACCTGCTAAGGGAAAAGCCCTTGAGCCCCACAAAGCCTCTGTGAAGGGGAGACACTTGGGATAGAGCTGCGGATGAGACTTACTAGGCTTGCCTTAAAACCAAGTACCAAACTCTCATGTCTAAATAACCCATCCAGACTTCCTTGATGAAACACACACTTGCTTCGTTGAATATAGGACCTGGACAATTGGTATGGTAGGGTGAGCCCCAAGCAACATTAGAAAGGATGGGGAGGGGCTGCAGAGATGGCTCAGCGGGTAAGAGCACTGACTGTTCTTCCGGAGGCCCTGAGTTCAAATCCTAGCAACCACACAGTGGCTCACAACCATCTATGATGCCCTCTTCTGGTGTGTCTGAAGACAGTGACAATGTACTTACATATAATAAATAAAATAAAATAAAATAAAAAAGAAAGGATGGGGAGGGCCAGCTGAACAAGCCCCTGTCTGCCCCAGACACCTCCCTAGTGGCATAGTTGAGTAGGGAGTGGGAAAAGAAAGTCCTGAACTTTTGCTGGGAATTTAAGAGAAGGTACTCTGCCCCACACACCTTCCAAACCCCAGCAACTGTCAGAGATACTGCCCACCTACATGTCAAAGCAGCCATGGCCACAGAGCCACCAGTCCCTCACCTAGCCAGCCATCAGTGATCACTTGGACTTAATCCCAGGGCTGGGGAAAGAGGAGCAAATACGAAGTGGTATGGAGCAAATTATCAGGTCTTTAGGGAACTCTTTCATTTCAAGCTGTGCCAAGCTCAGAAACCAGAAGAAACAGCCCTCAAAGAAACAAGAGCTCCAAGGAGCAATATTTCAGAGAAATGGGTGTGTATGTGAAACAGGATGTAGTCAGCATCAACTCCAAGGAACACCAGGTAGTACAAAGGTCTCCCGGGGAACTTGGACAAGGGAGCGCACTCATCTTCCCTATTTCTAAATGTCTAGGGGTAGGCAGAACTATCTAACCCTGTCCTGCTCCAAGCAGAACCCAGAGGGTCAAAGATCTAACTGCCTCCTTAAACCGTAGTCCAACGCGTTTCCCCCTAGAGAGCAGAAATACAAAAAGCAGTTGGAAAGCTCCCCCTAAGGGAGTACCCTTTCGTTACATCCATTCTAGTCAGCCAGTTTCTTTAGGGCCAGCTGGTAGCACAGTCGGCGAGAAGCAAAATCAGCAATCAAGAGTGACCTTCCTAGGATTGGAATATGAACATAATGTTGGCTAGATGCCCTAGTCCGGGGTCTGTCCAACTTTCTCTAGGTCTACCCTTCTACCAGATGATGGCCCTTGGGTCCCCACGGTTCAGCTATTCTTAGGAGATAGGTTCCTCTTCCTCYCAACTCTTAAGTGCCACAGTCGCGCCTCTACAGCACAGGAGATGGACCGGTAGGGTACGCTCCAAGTGAGCGAACTCGGCGGGCCCGGAACGGAAAAGCGGGCATGGGGGGGTTTCCTGGCCCGGATGCCCCGCAGGGGGCGCAACCCAGGAGGAGAACCTGAACCTCGTTTCAACGCCCCGCCAGGTGAGCGCACAGGTGCCCCCCCCAGTCACAATCCGCCCCGCCCCCCGCCCGTCCCCTGCCCCCGGCCCGCGCCACCGATGGCGCTATAGGCCCGCGGGCTCACCGCTCTCCTTGCTGTTGCCGGCGGCGGCAGGCGGAGGCCGAGCCAGGAGCAGCAGCAGCAGCAGCAGTGACCCGGCCGCTGCCGCCCGCGCTGTGCCCCCGGCCCCAACCGGGCCCATGGCTCGGCGCTCGGCCCGCGCTACCCCTCCCGCGTCCCGCGCCGCTCGCCCCCGCCTTGGCAGCCCCCGCCGCCTCTGCGGCCGCCGCCGCTGCTTCTGCCCGGAGCTCCCATGGCTCGGATAGACCTGCCGCCAGCGCCCTGGGCACTTCCGCCTCCGAGGCCCCGCCCCGCGGGGAGCCGGCCTGCGGTCTAGGTCCCTGAGGATGCTGGACCGCGTCACCTTGGCCAGAGTGGAGGCGAACCGCAGGGGGCCGGGAAGATCGCATTTGAAGGGGACGCGGATTCACTGCCGATCGCTCAGCTTGAGGGTACGGGCGGCAAAAAATGAAGGGTCCTGTCGAACGCTTTGGGGTACCAGACGACAGACGTCACGTGGGAGACGGGGCGAAGTGGGATACCGGGCAAAGGGGCCATGCAGGACACCAGACCCGATGCGGAGCAGAGGGATCACTCGGAACCTGGGTGAATTCAGGGCAGAGGGGCCAAACAGAACACGGAGGGACACTGGACTGGGGTTGCGAAGCTTTGGAAGTTGGGGGAAATGGTCGTAGATGAAGCATTGTGGGACACACATAAAATAATCATGTGGAAGGCATGGGAACATATAGAAGTGTTACGTGGGACTCATTTGGAGACAGGAAGCAGAAGAATAACTCAAAAAATGGGGACCGAACAGAGGGGCCATGCAAAACGAATCGTAGAGTAGACGCGAACTGGATTTATAGGATGTCTGAGCCCGAGGGCGGTCATACAGAGCACAGCAATATATACTTAACGCCGGAAGGTGCGCTCTGACCTTGCCTTGAAGAACCGAACCTCCAGCTCCCGTCAGACCATAATCCCTCACACCATAACCACAAACTGCCGTTAATGTATAAAAGACTAAATAAAAACGGGAAGGTGCTCTTTGCACCTCTGAGAATTGAGTAACCGAGTTTCATGTCAGAGTTAGATGAACTACTCTGGGTACCAAAGGGATATATTCCAAACATATTAAAGATATGGTTGCAAATTGAAAGCCCTAAAAGAGAACTTGAGGCTTTTTTTTAAAGAGGGATTCGATGCAACAACAAAAGTAAAACAATGCATTAAAAATAGATGTACAAAAATAAGCCGGGCATCACTGGCCTATACTTGTATGTAATTCTAGCTCTGGGGAAGCAAAGGCAGGCAGATCTCTGTGAGTTCAAGGCCAGCCTAGTTTACAAAGAAAGTACAGGACAGCCAATGCTATTACACAGAGAAACCCTGTCTCGAAAAACAATTTATAAATAACACCAGGACAGGTTGCAGCCTATTCAAAGAGCAGTCGTGTAAAGCTGACTGTGGTGGATCGCAGCTGAAGTCCCAGTGCTGGCAAGGCTATACCAAGAAAATTACCATGAGTGAAGCCAGCCTGGCCTACAGATACCAATAAAGTGCTCTCTACATCAGTATTACCTGCCTTCTCAGGAAAGTGGTAAAGGACCAGGGTGATCCTGGCACACACACCTTTAATCCCAGCATTTGGGAGGCATAGATAGACAAATTTCTTGAGTTCCAGGACAGCCAGGGGTACTCAGAGAAACCCTGTTTTGAAAAGCTGAAAAAGGGGCTGAGGACACAGACAGCTCAGTGGTTAAGAGCACGGACTGCTCTTTGAACAACTACTCGGTGGCTCACAACCATCCGGAATGAGATCTGATGCCCTCTTCTGGAGTGTCTGAAGACAGCTACACTGTACTTACATATAATAAATAAATAAATCTTTTTTAAAAAAAGCTGAAAAAACTAAAGGTCAAAGGACTATATGCTACAGGATTCCTAAAACATTATGCAAATTAGAACAGGACCACCTCCCGTGTTAGAGAATGTTAAATAGTGAGGTCATATTTATCTTTTGCCAAACAAAGATCAAAAAGCTTGATCTTTCAGGGAGATGGGGCCTCTGAACTCTCCAAAAATAGCCCCGGCTTGCAGGCAAACTGCACTTCCCCTGTTTATCCTGCCAGTGTTCCCTAAGGGCGGGGCTGTGCCCACTGTTCTAATGGTAAACGCATCTATAAGGTCACTAGGGGATGGGTATAGAATCAGTCGTAAAGTATTCACACTCAAAGTGACTGTGGTGGACTGTGGTCACGTGAGAAATGGCTGGTAAGACAGAGCACATCTTTATCTCAGCACTAGGAAGGAAGAAAGGCACCGGCCAGCGGATCTAAGTTCAAGGCCAGCCTCATTTACACAAGGAGTTCCAGGACAGCCAGGGATACACAGAGAAATCCTTTCTCAACACCTCCCCTCCCCCTCAAAAAAGGAAAGCACAGTGCTCTGGTTGGAAATGGCTTACAGAGTTAGGAAAGCTGGGGGGCTGTTTTAAGGATTAGGAGCCCTTGCTGCTCAGTTCCTAGAATCCACGGTAAGTGGCTCGTAACAACTGTAACTCCAGCCCCAGGGGATCAGATGAGCTGCTTTGGCCACTCCCGTAGAAAAATAAAATTAAGTTTCATGTCTATGTATCAAAGATATGAAGTATCTGTGAAAGAAGTAGGCATCAGGCCTCCCTACCGGGCCCTGGGGGAGGGGAGACAGGTGGCTAGGCATGGAAGCCTGGGCCGTACCTGCTTTTGTCTCCTGAATGTTTTACAAAGTAGGAGGGAGAGCATAGCCAAAAGGCGGGGAAGGGTGTCGCTCGCAGAGGAAGGAAGCGCAGCCGCCAAGCCAAAGGAGACCCTTTGTTGCTGTGGAATCCGGGCTGAGCCCTCTAAACCCCGGCTGCGGGGGCCCTCCGGGCACTCAATTTAAAGGGACAGGGGTCATTTGGGACTCTGCTGAGCTGTGTTTTCAGTGGACTGCTTGCTCGGTGCCTGCTGAAGCTTCCCACTGTCATTGTGGGCAGCAGACGTGCTCAGTGCTGATGTCCGCTCTCTTGGTGGACCCAGCCTGGCCTCAGAGCCCCCTCCCTGAGTGTGTCACTGTGAAGGGGGGTTGCAAGGCTTCACAGGTGGGAAACAGGCAGCGGAACTGCCCGCGGTGGCCAGGTGAGGGCTGCAGAGCTTGTGGGGGAATGCCCAGCCCTGGAATAAAGTCTAAGGACTCTGCTGAGTAACAGCTGCGCAATGAACTCTATCAGGAAATTGCACTTGCGGTTAGGGAACCGCAAATGCAAATGGAAATGCAAAAAAAAAAAAAAAAAAAAAAAAAAAAAGCGTATCTTATAGTGTTAGCCTGGCAGTTAGCACACTGCACGGTTTGCTACAGGACTGTGAACCATCTCGTAACCAGGATTTTAGGGCAAAAGTCCTGGTTCCAGCAGCTTAAAAAGATGAATAGGGCTGGAGAGCTGACTCATCAAAGGACTCCATGCTCTTGCAGAGGATTAAGTTTTTAGCACCACAGCTCACAGCATCTGTCACTCCAGTGTCAGGGGGTTGACACTAGCTTCCTTGGGCACGGCATACGTGTGGTACACATACATGCACGCAGACAGAATACACATACACATGAAATGACATGTGTATTAAAAGACGATGAAAGCCGGGCAGTGGTGGTACATGCCTGTAATCCCAGCAGTCTGGGAGGCAGAGGCAGGCAGATCAAAATCTGAAAAACAAAACAACAACAAAAAGACGATGAAAGCTGGGCATGGTTGTGCCCCCCTTTAATCCCAGCACTCAAGAGGCAGAGGCAGGCAGTTCTCTGTGAGTTCAAGGTCAGCCTGGTTTGCAAAGCAAGTCCCAGATCAGCCAGGGCTGTGTACCCAGAAGAAGTGTTGGCAGGGGAAGAATAGGGAAAAGCAGAGACAATTTAATCAGAACAGGAGAAGGGGTCATTTTCAGGATACTGATGTGAACTTCAGGAATAAAGAATTCAAACTAGGGCCAGTAGTTACACATAATTAAGCTGTCTTAGTCCACGGGTGGATCCACCACTATCTCAGCATCAGTCTGGAAATGTCTTCTGATGAGTTGTTAATCAGGGCTGTAGAGAAGGGTTCAGTGTTTAAGACTGGGAACCACTCTCAGAAAGGACACAATTTCAGTTCCCAGCACTTACTTTGGGTGGCTCCATCCAACCCTTTCTTCTGCCTTCCGCTGGCACTTGTGAGCCACATGTAATTAAAAATGAAAACGTTTTTAAAAGCCATTAATTGCTGTCTGATCTGTTAATCACCATCTTCACCTAAAGGACCAGATCTGGTTCCAACAGAACAATCTACTCAGAATGCAGCTTTTTCATTATAAATAGCTGTCCACGCCAGGGGCRATGCCCCATCCTCAGAGGGGGCCCTGAAAGGACACAGGAATTCCCCTCAATTTGCACAACCTGGAGGAGGGTCCAGAAATGGGTGTGTGGATCCTGCCTGCAAAGCCTTGCTGTTTCTGGACTCCAAGGAGACTACAGGTTTAGGACAATGATTCTTTTGGCTTTTAGCCATGTAGGGGAAAGAAATGGGGAGACAGAAGTTCCTCAGTGATGACCCTGCCTTTGTGACAAACCAGAATGCAACTCGAGGTCAATGAAATAAAATGAAGGTAGAAAACGTTACATTGTGGGTCCAAGTAAAGAATCAATACTTTTTAGCAAAAAACAACAAAAACAAAACAGCTTCTAAGTGCTTCAAACAGCCCTTGAAAATGAACTTGCTAACACTTGGGTGTGGTGGGTGTGGTAGAAATTCCAGGAGCTGAGGTGGGAAACCCTTGGAACTGCCTGCTGTGCAAACACCCAAGAGCCAGGGAGCAGAATACATAATAGAGATGGGTTCCTTCAGGGGTTGAGAGCACTGACTGCTCTTCCAAAGGTCCTGAGTTCAAATCCCAGGAACCACATGGTGGCTCACAACCATCTGTAATGAGATCTGATGCCCTTTGGTGGGGTGTCTGAAGACAGCTACAATGTACTTAAATATAATAAATAAATCTTAGGGCTGGAGAGATGGCTCAGGGGTTAAGAGCACGGGCTGCTTTTCCAGAGGTCCTGAGTTCAATTCCCAGCAACCA
>BDUI01002871.1:23377-37024 GCA_002335545.1 Apodemus speciosus | reverse complement strand
AACTTGCTCTGTAGACCAAGCTGACCTCAAACTCAGAAATCCACCTGCCTCTGCCTCCCAAGTGCTGGGATTACAGGCGTGCGCCACCACCACCCAGCGGCTTCAAGCATGTTAAACCAGCAGAACCAACCGAACTCCGCCCTTACCCCAGGATACACAAACATTGTACTCAAGACAGTTGTATTGTGGAGGCAGTGCTTTTTGTTTTTGTTGTTGTTTTGGATTGGCTGTTTTCTTTATTTACACTGCAGATGTTTTCCCCTTTCCAGGTCTCCCCTTCAGAAGGAGGCAGTTCTTCATGGGGAGTGCCTCCTGCCTCACATAGGTCTGTAGTCACACAGAAATGTTRAATCTGATTTGGAAATCCGAGCCCGCTTGCCCTTCCTCTGGGATCGAGCTCTTTTCAAGCTCTGTCTCTCCTTCGCCCTCATCCTGAGCAGCAACAGCCGGGTCATGAGCCTCGCCCGACACTTGCTTACAGTATCTGAGGCGTTCCTAAGATTTTACCAGAAAGAAATGCATTTTCCTGTAAAAATCATCTTTTTTACTATAAAAATTGCTATGAGTTGAAATTTGTAAAAGTTTCTAGAGAGAAAATTTAAAACATTGACTGATTCTATCACTGAAATAGTGGTTGTGCTTCCTGTCTTTTTTCCCTGTCTCTTTAGCTTGGTTGCTTCTCATGCCTTCTTCCCACCTACTGAGCCCAGTCCTCCCCTCTCATGCCCTCCTACCACCAACTGAGTGAAGTCCTCCTCTCTCATCCTCTCCTCCACTGAGTGAAGTCCTCCTTCCTCATGCCCTCCTCCCACCAACTGAGTGAAGTCTTCCTCCCTCATGCCCTCCTCCCACCAACTGAGTGAAGTCCTCCTCCCTCATGCCCTCCTCCCATCAAATGAGTGAAGTCCTCTTCCCTCATGCCCTCCTCCCACCAACTGAGTGAAGTCCTCCTCCCTCATGCCCTCCTCCCACCAACTGAGTGAAGTCCTCCTCCCTCATGCCCTCCNTCCCTCATGCCCTCCTCCCACCAACTGAGTGAAGTCCTCCTCCCTCATGCCCTCCTCCCACCAACTGAGTGAAGTCCTCCTCCCTCATGCCCTCCTCCCACCAACTGAGCCAAGTCCTTCCTCCTCATGCCCTCCTCCCACCAACAGAGACTAGTGCCCCCAATTCCTGTATCACCCCCCCCACACACACACACCCCAGCAGCACAGCTTCCTGACTTCTTACCAATGGGCTCCAGATCAGAGGGAGATGTGGCCTGTGGCCGCCCTGGTGGGAGGGAGCACCTTTCACTCCCTGAAACCTTTCAGCACTGTAGTCGCCCGTCTTCTTCTTCGAATCCCCAGCATAAGCGCAAACCCCCAGCATGCTGTTAAGCCAGCCCACGGAGGATACGATTTCAGCACTCAGCGTGTGAAGTACAAACAGCCCGCTGCCCCACCCACCAATGTTACCTGCTGGCTACAGGATGCGGCCACCATGCTGATGGTCACAGAGCATTTGGTGTCCAGCGTTGTCTAGCAACCCTGAATAGTCCAGATGAAGCTACTTTCCGTGGGGTCTTGGCAAGAGGGTGGCTTCCCCGGGAGGCTGCCTCTGCTGTTTTAAGACTTGGGCGTGTGAAAGACTCAAGGGTACCTCTGCCAGGAAGAACGGGCACAGCCTTGGGCGAGCCCTCCTTGAGCAAGGCACTCCTAGAGAAGCTAAAGGCAAGTGTGACTTGGGGCAGGTACCACGCTTATTTTCCAGTCACTCAAACAGCTGACCCCCAGCCTCCACAAAAGCTGTTGTGCGGGCCTACCGCTGGGCCTCCAGGTTGCTGCCTCTCTCCCTGCCTCCGTCAGTTTTCTTTGCTTTTAGGTGGCATGCACTTCACAGACAAGCCCGCACCCTGGAAGGAGGCAATGATGCAGGGAAATGGTTGCTCCGCCTAGGGGCCACCTACAGAGAGGACTTTGCATTTTGTGCTGGGCTCCAGCAGCTGTTGACAAGTCCTGAAGGCCAGAATTCATTTCGGTGCTATGAAGTCCACCAAGGCAGGATGTTGGGTGCAGGGTGTGGCGTCCACATGACCCTGTTGCTGAAACCACCAAGCACTGAGCTCGTGTGGGGTACTTCACGTCTGTACTCTCAGCACTAGAGAGGCAGGAAGGCTGTGGAGAGTTCAAGGCTAACCTTGATTAGAGCCAGTGAGATGGCACAAGTGGCAAAGCACTTCCCAGGCATGGCTTGTGACCTGAGCTTGATCTTTGTAAACCACATAAGCCTGGAAGAAGGAAACTGACTTTCAAACACTCACTGTGGGGCTGGAGAGATGGCTCAGTGGTTAAGAGCGCTGCCTGTCCTTCCATTGGTCCTGAGTTCTAATCCCCCGCAACCACACGGTGGCTCACAGTCATCCGTAACGAGATCTGACACCCTCTTCTGGTGTTTGAAGTCAGATACAGTGTCTTCACTTATAANTTTTTTTGGTTTTTCGAGACAGGGTTTCCCTGTGTAGCCCTGGCTGTCCTGGAACTCACTCTGTAGACCAGGCTGGCCTCGAGCTCAGAAATCCGCTGTCTCTGCCTCCCGAGTGCTGGGATTAAAGGCGTGCGCCATCACCGCCCAACTCACACACTCTTTTTAAATTTTAAAATATTTAAGTTGCGCCGGGCGTGTCCCAGCACTCGGGAGGCCAGCCTGGTCTGCAGAGTGAGTTCCAGGACAGCCAGGGCTACACAGGGAAACCCTGTCTCAATAAACAAAACAAAACAAAAAAGAGTGTGTGAGCCGGGCGGTGTGTGTTGGCATTGTAAAGACAGCTAACACGAGTGCTGGAGATTGGACTCGGGTCCTCTGCAACTGGGCCACCTCCCTAAGCCCTATATGTAGCCCTAGCTGGCCTAGAACCTACAGAGATCTGTCTGCATCTCCCTTCCAAGTGCTGGGATAAAAGGTGTGTATTTTCATAGCTGTCTAAATAGGAAACTGGGTAAAGGCTCTGTCCGGCAACCCCGCAACTTCAGAAGAAGGTGCTTTAAAGCCAGATCATTTTCTATACCCAGAGTAAAATCAGTTTCACAGCCTGTGTGTAGAGGTCCATTTGACTCAGAGAAACTGATAGCGCTTGGTCCATTGGCCTGCAGGCCTAGGACAACCATGGGGACTTCTAAGTCACAGGCATCCTTACCAAGTGTCATTTTCCTATTGACAAGGCTGGGAAGACAGACAATAGGGTGGGAAGGGCCAGGTATCTATGGCCAGGCGGATAGTGGTATTAGCTCTGGCATATACCATCTGGTTCCTGGACCTGGCTATATCACTCTGTGGCAAGATTTTACAACATAGTAATGGGTAACGAACTACATTATCTCCATTCATAGGAACAATCTCTGAAATCCCCATAACAGCATCATGGTGTGCATCAGTAAGGCCAGTGCTTAGGAAATTGGATTGAATTAGGAGGACCATATGATTGAAGCCAGCTTGCGCTTCATACTGAGATGAATCAATAACACAACTGTCTTAACTGTCTTGTGTGGTACGAGGGATTGAACCTGCTAGGCAAACAACTCCAACCTTTTTTTTCAATTTTGTCATCTATATGAATATGTATGTGTATGTGTATATATATGTCACACATATGAGTGTTTGCCTGCATGTATGTATGTATGTATGTATGTATGTATGTATGTATGTATGTATGTGTATTATATGCATGCCTGATATTCATGGAGGACAGAAGAGGACACTGGATTAGATTCCCTGGGACTGGAGTTACAGATGGTTGTCACCATGTAGGTGCGGGGCACCAAACCTATGTCCTTTGCAAGAGCAACAGGTAGTGCATTTAACTACCAAGCCATCTCTCCAGGGCCCCCAAGACTTTTTTACTTCTATTTTGAGGTAGGGTCTCACTAAATGGTCTAGACGGACCTTGAATTGTAATTCTCTTACCTCAGCCTCAGTTGGATTTCTAGGCTTTCAGGCCTAGGCCTGGCTGCCAGAAGCATTTAAAATATTGTAGGGAGTTAAATGTATATCTGTTCCTGAAATGTTCGTGAAGACACCGTGGTTTGCAGCTTTCAGTCTTTGTTCTGTTTTATGCATAGTTTCAAAAAAAAATGAAGCCTTTTCTGCCTCATTTGTGTGTGGTGTTGGGGAGGTGAACCCCGAGGCTGGCATACGCTGGGCAAGTGCTATGCCACCAAGCCATGCCCCAGCCTCAGAGGACGAGAGTTAAGCATCTCCATACACATCAGAGGCAGAGGCTGAGCATTCTAGAGGGGTAGATATCCATGTCTACAGACAGTTTCAGAAAACGTTCTGAGCCAGTTCACATAAAAAGATTACCCTCCCTGGGTGAGCATGAAGTGTAGGCAAAGAACTTGCCCACTGTCTATAAGACCTTGGGTGACCCCCCAGGACAAGATAATTACAGAGCCTTTCCATTTTGRGGATGTTTGTTTGTTTGAGAAGAGGTTTTGCAGGGTTGGGGATTAGCTCAGTGGTAAAGTGCTTGTCTAGAAAGAACAAGRCTCTGGGTTTGGTTCTCAGCTCTGGGCAGGGAAAGGGGCAGGGGGAGGGGGCATAGGRGGGATGGGGGAGAGGCAGGGGGAGGGGTAGGGGGGAGGGGAGGCAAGGGGCCTTGCAATGTAGTCCAGGCCTTGAGTTCATGATTCTTTTTTCTCAGCTTCCTGTGTCCCAAGTTTATAATATTTTGCTACTATGTATGATCTAGATCCACAATTAATAAGTTCATGTTTTTTCAAAAGATTTATTATTTTGAATATATGAGTACACTGTAGCTATCTTCAGACACATCAGAAGAAGGCATCAGATCCCATTACAGAAGGTCGTGAGCCACCATGTGGTTGGTGGGAATTGAACTCATGACCTCTGGAAGAGCAGTTGGTGCTCTTAAGTGCTGAGCCATCTCTCCAGCCCAGTTCATGTGTTTTTAAATATATTTATTTTATATGAATGCGTGTTTCATCTACATGTGTTTATGTGTGCCTTGTGTCCATGGAGGTCAGAAGAGTATGTAAGCTCCCCTGGAACTGGAATTATGATGTTCGTAAGTCACCATGTGGGTGCTGGGAATCAAACCAGGGTCCCCTGCAAGAACAAGTGTGGTTTTTGAGATCAGGTTTTCACACTGTAGCCCAGGATGTCATGGAACTCACTGTGTAGCTCAGGCTGGCCTCAGACACAAACTGATCCTTCTGCCTTAGCTTCCCAGCTTCTGGAATTATGGGTTTGTACCACCACACCCAATTTAGATGCAGATTGTTTTTATTTTTATTTTATTTATTTATTTTTGGTTTTTCGAGACAGGGTTTCTCTGTGTAGGCCTGGCTATCCTGGAACTCACTCTGTAGACCAGGCTGACCTCGAACTCAGAAATCTCCCTGCCTCTGCCTCCCAAGTGCTGAGATTATAGGCATGCACCACCACTGTGCACAGGGTAAAAAAAWTTTTTTTTACAAAATAAACAAAGTAAAGTAGCCAGTGGCAGTGGTGCACCTCTTTAATCTCTAAGGGCAGAGGCAGGCAGATCTCTGTGAGATCTTGAAGCCAGCCTGGTCTACAAAGTGAGTTCTAGGACACTGTGGTGGTTTGAATATGCTTGGCCCAGGGAGATGTGGCCTTGTTGGAAGAAGTGTGTCACTGTGAGGGTGGGCTTTGAGACCCCCCTCCTAACTGCCTGGAAGTCAGTCTTCTCCTACCTTTGGATCAAGATGTAGAACTCTTGGTTCTTTCTCCAGCACCATGTCTGCCTGCACACGGCCGTGCTTCCTGCCATTATGATAGTGGACTGAACCTCTGAACCTGTAAGCCAGCCCCAGTTAAATGCTGTCCCTTATAAGAATTGCCTTGGTTAAAAAAAAAAAAAAGAATTGTCTTGGTCATGGAGTCTCTTCTCAGCAATGGAAATCCTAAGACACACAGGCTGGACTGTTACACAGAGAAACTCTGTCTCAAAAAACCACACATCTTCCCCTCCCACAAAAAAAGAACAAAGTGCCTTGTTTGTACGTGTTAGATGAATGAACAAACAGCTGTATTTATTCACCCGGGCCTTGGTTCGAGCCATACAGGTGATCTCTAGCATGTCATTGTCTTCCATAGGTTACAAATGAAGGTCTGGGTATGTTTATCTTTGCCTATCCAGAACACAAAAACCTTAAAATTGCCCAAAATAAACAGTGCTCATGTGGAAGGGGTTCCTTTCCACTGATTTCTGTTGCCTTGGTAACTTGGAGAAGCCCAGCTGTGGCTTACGCGTACTACAAGATCTGGCACCAAAATCCACTTGTCTCCCTGGGGGACTTTCCCAAGCACCGGGCCCTCCTGTCTACCAGGGCGGGGCATAGGAAACAGGGCGAAGGGCCCTTTTGGTTTTATTTGCTTGTTGTTTTTTGCTTTTAAGCATTTGTTATTGATTTGCATGTACATGTGTGGGCACATGTGTCATGATGCCCATGTGGAGATCGGAGGACAATGTTAGAGACTTGGTTTTCTCCTTCTATCAAGTAGGTGCTAGGGATTGACTTCAGGTGACAGGTTTGGTGGTCTTTACCTGCTGAGCCGTCTTGCTGGCCCTTATTACTGCGTGTCCACGAGTGCAGGAAGGGGAGCACTTATATGTGCGGAGGTCAGAGGACAACTGTGTGTCGTCAGTCCTCTCCTTCCTTTCTGTGGGTTTCAGGAAGCAAACTCTGGTTGTGAGGCTGGCAATGTTTATGCACTGCGCTCTCAACATTTTTTTTTGAATTTTTTTATTTACATGTCTAAAAATAAGTTGCCTGAATGTGTTTATGCGCTGTGTTTACGCAGTGCCTGCAGAGTCCAGAAGAGAGCATCAGATCCCTTGGGATTGGAGCTACAGTGAGCTGCCATGCGGGTGCTAGGAATTGAACCCAGGTCATCTGCGAGGGCAGCCAGAATTCCTTTTTTTTTTTTTTTTTGACATCAAAATGCATTTTTATGGGCTGGAGAGAAGGCTCAGCAGTTAAGAGCACTGACTGCTCTTCCAGAGGTCCTGAGTTCAATTCCCAACAACCACATGGTGGCTCACAACCATCTGTAATGGGATCTGATGCCCTCTTCTGGTGTGTCTGAAGACAGTTACAGTGTACTCACATAAAATAAAAAATAAATAAGTAAATCTTTAAAAAATGCATTTTATTAATAAAGAAGGTTGAAATGAGCATATACCTATTTAAATATAAAAATATTTCTCAGCTTGACAATTGTCATGTTAAAACCGATTTGCTCATTTTATTCACAGGTGTTATAATTCACAGACTACTTAGTATTTCCCCTGTTTCTTCCTCTTCTTCTTCCTCTTCTTCCTCTTCCTCCTCTTTCCTCTTCCTCTTCTTCTTCCTCTTCTTCCTCTTCCTCCTCTTTCCTCTTCTTCTTCCTCCTCTTGCTCCTCTTCCTCCTCCTCTTCTTCCTCTTCCTCCTCTTTCTCCTCTTCCTCTTCCTCCTCCTCTTCTTCCTCTTCCTCCTCTTTCTTCCTTTTCCTCTTCCTCCTCCTCTTCTTCCTCTTCCTCCTCTTTCTTCCTTTTCCTCTTCCACTTCCTCCTCCTCTTCTTCCTCTTCCTCCTCCTCTTCTTCCTCTTCCTCCTCTTTTTCCTCTTCCTCTTCCTCCTCTTCTTCTTCTTGCTCCCACTGCATGGCTTACACCCCTGTCTGTTAAGCTGATGACTGTGAACACCTTGTCTCCATGTTGTCTGAGGCCTTACTCATCTGAAAGCCCGTGGCTGGCTGCTAGTAGCTACAGAAGAGCAGGCAGGAGGTCCTGCAGCCAGTGGGCATTCTAGACACCAAGTGTTCAGAACTCAGAGTGTGCRAGCTGAGCCTCACTGGGAAGTGTTGATGCCTGCAGTCATGGCTTTTTGTCTTGTGTGTCCATGTGGGCTCATTCACTGAGTGGAGGAGAGACAAGCTGAAATGGTATTTTCTAGAAAATTACATTAGCCATAACATTTTAAGGCCAGCAGATGTTCCTGTAACAGCTGACATGATGGCTGAAGCTATGTTTTAAGGTTAAATTACCGCACTTAAGAGATCTATAACATAAAAATGCTTTTAACCTGTAAGCCCATCTTGCCCAAGGACAGATGACTTCCTGGAATGCTGGAGGCTGTTGTTCACATAAGATGACACCAAGACACACTTCTATAAGCATGCTTGGTTGCCCCGACTGCACAGGAGGTATGCAGGCAGGAAGTACCTAAGGTTGTATGCTGGCTCCTGATTGGATGAAATAAAAATACCCATTTTCAAATAATAGTTAACCAATATGATATATTAAATAGCTGTATCATTAATCTTAATGAGGTCTAAATTAGCAGAGTATTCGATTAGCTAAGTCAGCATCAGCATTCAAATATTATTTCCAAACAGCAGATATTTATATAAATGTTAGCTATCTCAGTTTTTAAGTAGCAATACATTAAAATAGTATACATGACATATTAAAAGCATCAATGTGGGGCTGGAGAGATGGCTCAGCAGTTAAGAGCAATGACTGACTGCTCTTCTGAAGATCCTGAGTTCAATTCCCAGCAACCACGTGGTGGCTCACAACCATCTGTAATGAGAGCTGATGCCATCTTCTGGTGTGTCTGAAGAGAGCAACAGTGTACTTACATACATAAAATAAGTAAATAAAAAAAAGCATCAATGTAAAAAGAAAAGAAAACAAAACAAAACAAAAGGAAGTATCTAAGGATGTATGCTGGTCCATGATTGGACAAAGGTGGGAAGCACCGTAGCCTCCTGGGTTTGGCTTTTATAAAACTTACTAATGTAATTCACCTYCATACTCTGGGAATCCCACATATGGATCTGGCCTGGTCCACTGTCTTGGCTAGTATTTAATAAAATCTTGATTTAAACCTGGCTGAAAAAGTGTAGTAGTTGTCTTATTCTCAGCCAGTGGGATTAGCCCTTCCCGCATCATCCTATCCTTCTCCACCGGGACAGAGTAAACCTGTTTTGCCATGGTGAAACTCTCCAACGGATGGGTAGGTAGGCAGTGAGTAATATTTTGTCCGTCTCTGGCTCTGTGCTGAGGTTTGGGGTGCCCAGCAATATCTTCTAGAACACTGAACAAGCGGGCCTATGTCAGGACTTCCCAAGCTGGCCCCAGCAGTCAGCTGGGCATGGTCTCTGAGGCACTGCCTTCAGGACATATCAAGCTTTTACTTGGATGCAGGCAGATCTATCTGGCCTCATAGATCAAAACAGAACCCTAGATCCTTGAGTACTACACAAACCAAGACTCAGGGAAGACGCACAACACAAGAGTTCGAGGCCTGGGATGGAAGAGATTGGCTCAGACGCCAGCCGCACTGGCACCTGACAAGCTATGCTCCAGCCCTTTTCCTAGTTCCTTTTGCATCCTTTCATATGACCATGTGGATCTCAGTTTGCCTTCTCTAGTGCCAAGGAATCTTGGAAACCCAAAATGCATCTTTCAATGGCAGCCAAAGGAGGAAGGAGGAATATTTGTTAAAAATATGAAGAGTTACTGAGTATCATGGTCTATAGCAGTAATCTCTCCACATAGGAGGCTGAGGTAAGAGAGTTGTCAATTTAAAGGTCAGTCTGAGCTGTAGAGCAAGAGATTATTAAAACAAAACCTAGGGGCTGGAGAGATGGCTCAGCAATTAAGAGCAATGACTGACTGCTCTTCTGAAGGTCCTGAGTTCAAATCCCAGCAACCATATGGTGGCTCACAACCATCTGTAATGGGATCAGATGCCCTCTTCTGGTGTGCCTGAAGACAGCTACAGTGTACTCAATTATAATAATAAATAATTTTTTGGGCCAGAGCGAGCAGGGACTGAGCGAGCAAGGTTAACCAGAGCGAGTGGGGTTGATCGGAGCGAGCAGAGGTCCTAAATTCAATTCCCAACAACCACATGAAGGCTCACAACCATCTGTACAGCTACAGTGCACTCATATACATAAAATAAATAAATAAATAAATAAATAAATAAATAAATAAATATTAAGAAAAACCCCAAAACCTAGAAATATGTCTGGGTGAGGTGGCACATTTTTGTGATCCCAGAACTCTAAAGGAGGAAGTAGGTCAGAGTTAAAGATCATTCCCAGCCACGCAGCCAGTTCAAGGCCATGCTGGGCCACCTGAGACCCTACCTGTCAATGAATAAATTAATAAAATTGGCTTTGAAGTCAGATGTGGTGGCATCTTTCCTCCCAGCACTTGTGAGCCTGGGTTAAGAGGATCGGCGTACATTTGAGGCCAGCCTGAGCTAGACACAGAGTGCCACGCCAGCCAGGGCTACACAGCAAGACTCTGCTCCAAAAACCAAACAGAAAGACCCGCTTTAGAGATCTTCCACATGTAATTACACAGTAGTCAGACGATGAGGACAGAAACATTTTTTAACCAGGGACAGACACTGATGGGTGCTATGGAGAAGACATTCTGATTTATGGCTACATCTCTCCTGCAGGCCTGTCTCCTGCCCCAGGCTGTGTGTGTGGGAAAGGGTGCTGAGGGGAGGAGGAGAGGCGTGGTGGGTGGAGAATGTGGGGGCTGGAGATGCTCCGTCTTCCCAGGGAGACAGGAGCAGGTGTGAACAACTTCAGCATGAGATGTTAAAATAAGAAAATCAGCAAATCCTCAGGCTGAGTCAGGAGGAATTAAACTCTGCCTTACAAACTCACACTCTATTTTTACTCCAAGAAATGTACTTTACCAAATTTGAAGGTGAGAAAAAAAATTCCCACTAAATAAAATATCAGTAAACATGGGAGGCTGTGCGCCCTTGAGTGCTGGAGGCCTAGGGGTATGTGACATGGACCTAAAATCGACTTCTCACTTAACTTTGCTTGTCAAATACAAAATGTTAACCTAGCTTTCAAAAGTATAAATTAAAAAAAGGCTATTTCTGGGTTGGAGAAATGGCTCAGTGGTTAAGAGCACTTGCTGCTTTTCCAGAGGACCTGAGTTTGGTTTCCAGCACCCACATCAGGGTGGCTGAATTGTAACTCCACCTCTGGGGCATCTACACTCTTTTCTGGACTCCTGAGGTACCCACATGCATGAGGCATATAAGCACACACACATTCGCATGCACACATGCACGCATGCACGTGCATACATGCACATGCGCACACAAACCTTCATCGAGGTGCTGTTTCTAAGAAAACACTGAACATGACTGCACCAAAGAGACATCAGAATAAAACAACATGTCCGCTTTTAGAGGAATAGTGGGAAGTCTAATCAAAGAAATAAAGGGTTAGCTCGCTCCATAACATCTATGGCTATAACCTGCATCACTGTCACCGCTCTGAGAGTCACAGCTGTCCAACAGAGAGATCAACCATTCTTCCTGCTGCAGCAGAAGGGAGTCTGTCTACAAGGTCCTAGACATAAATGACTGGACCCGGCTTTGGAAACACTATTAAGTAATTCAGCATCGTGCTGAGGACATGCCACTCTGGCTGTGCTGTTTTCTCTTTGCTTGTCACCTCCCCAGCGTTGTGGACAAGTCTGGTGAACTCGTTAGCCGCTCCTGTGCACCTGCATGCTGTCACCCATTCAGCTCTTCTATCGTCTTCATCGGGGGCAAAACACACCCACGACTTCTGTCCAGCATCTATTGAAGGGCTTGGTTCAGAATTGTCCGTGGAGCGCTCAACCCTGCCCGCAGGTCCACTCAGGGCCTGGCCTGTGGCATAATTAGCACTGAGAGGCGGGGCCCTGCCACACAGCCTCCTGGTGGCAGTGGCATAGCTCCGAGAGGCAGCGGTGGTGCACGGGCAGTGGTGTGTGGTGGGCGCCCCCAGAGGGCTTATTTGTTTGTTTTATGTCGTGTGTGTGTGTGTGTGTGTGTGTGTGTGTGTGTGTGTGTCTGAACATGCATATCTGTCATGGGGTGTGTGGAGGTCAGAGGATAACTTGCAGGTGTAAGTATCCTCTTTTTCCACTCTGTGGGTTATGGAGATTCATCATAGTGTCAGGCTTGGTGATAAGTGCTCTTAATGCCTGAGCAGTCACACCCTCCCCCAAGAAGAAAGGCATTTAAAATAAACACGTAGGTGAGTTTTCTCAGTGTAGGCATACATGAAAGAGAAAAACTACATGGTCAACGGCTGTTAATTTTTTATTGCTGTGATAAAACATCATGACCAATGCAACTTATAAAAGGAAGTATTTAATTTGAGGTTCACAGGTTCTGAGGGTTAGATCCCATAACCACCATGGCGGGGAGCACAGCAGCAGGCAAGGCAGGCTGGCGGGGAGGCTTGGCACTGGAGCAGTAGTGAGAAGTACTGAGGTAGGAGACACGCCCCCAACAAGGCCACACCCCCCCAATCCTGCCCAAACAGTTCCACCAACTAAGGATCAAGTATTCAAACATATGAGCCTGTGGGGGTCATTCTCACTCAAAGCACACCACAAGATCCTGGCAGTTACTTTTCTCATTGCTGTGAGAAAATATCCAGCCTTCAGGAAGCAGAGGCAGGCAGATCTCTGAGCTCAAGGCCATCCTGCTCAACAGAACGAGTTCTAGGACAGCCAGGGACACACAGAGAAACCCTGTCTCAAGTAAACATCTGTCAGAAACACCCGAAGGACGGGAAGACTCGTGGTTATGTTCTCAGAAGGCTCGGTCCATGGTTGTTTGGTTCCGTGCTCTTCACAAAGCATAGCGACAGAACAGGTTCTGATCTCATAGCATCTGTGAACTGGGGGAGTCAGGAAGACAGACGATACTCACCCATGCATGAGTCCACACACTCTAAGACTCCATCCCTAACGCCCCACCTTTTTAAATTTCTAGAACATTCCAAAGTAGTGCCAGGAGCTTAGGGACCAACACACAAAAATGTGGGCAATGCTCACTTAGTTCATGACACACCTCCAATTTATTATGTAGTCAAGGCTAGCCTTCTACATCTGTTTGTTTCTCATCTGCTTCTCGAGCACCGTGATTATAATAGGGTAGCACCATACTTAGTTTTTCCCCCTCTTTTTGTTACTTTTGTGGTTACATTTTGTGAACCCAGGTTTTTTCAAATGTCAGGCAAGCTGTGATCTATGTCTACAGCCCTACCTCACTCAGCCTAGCTCTCCAGGCACCCTGATTTGTACATTTCTTCACTTAATATTCATTCCGTTTCGGGCATTGTTAATTTTTTATCTACTTGTTTTGAGACAGGGTTTGTCTGTGTAGCCCTGGCTGTCTTGGAACTGGCTCTGTAGACCAGGCTGGCCTTGAGCTCAGAGATCTGCCTGCCTGTGCTTCATGAGGACTGGAATTAAAGGCATGTTAATGGCACATTGATTTTTTTTTTAAATCACATTTATGGGCTGGAGAGATGGCTCAGTGGTTAAGGGCACCGGCTGCTCTTCCAGAGGTCCTGATTTCAATTCTCAGCAACYACATGGTGGCTCACAACCATCTGTAATGGGGATCCGATGCCCTCTTCTGGTGAGTCTGAGGATAGCGACAATGTGCTCACATACATGACATAAATAAATCTTTTAAAAAATCACATGTATGAATGTATTGTAGGCACATGTGTATGTATGTGTGCATATTCCCAAGCATGCATGTGCATGTGCGCTCGTGTGCACGAGCACACACATTGTTATAAAAA
>BDUI01002868.1:131031-141110 GCA_002335545.1 Apodemus speciosus | reverse complement strand
TAATCATATGATTCCCAAGAAGAAGGGAGGAAAGGACCTAGGTCCTGAAAAGACTTGATCCAGTAACGTAGAGGAGTACCAGAACAGAGAAATGGGAGAGGGGTGATTGGGGAAAGGGAGGAGGGAAGGGGACTTATGGGATACATGGTGAGGGGGGAACTGGTAAAGGGAAAGCATTTGGAATGTAAACAAAGAATATAGAAAAGAAAAAAAAAGAAAAAATCATAATTTAAAAAAATACACAAATACAATTTACTTGGCTTTTTATTTGGTTGAATTTGATTATTCACTTTCCCAAATTTCTAACACATATTAAAATATTTATTTATTGAGAGAGATATGWATTTTTAATACACCAATTACCCTGCCTTCCTCCACCTCCTTCATAACCAGACTGTAAACCCACAATAAGAACACTTCTGAATTTAGTTAGTGCTTTACATATGATAAAATATTTGCCTATAAGCAACTTAACAAAGCCATACTCGTGAAGAAAGTTATTTCTTCCTCTACCAGAAGACATCGGGCACTATTGAATCCTAACAGGTGAGAGGATTTGTGTGCCCTTCTCTAGAATGCTGACTGAGTTGATGTCTTACAGACCATGTTATTGCTATGCATTTATAAGTGCAATGACACCTGTCATATACAGAAAATACTGATTTTTAGAACCCTTCTTTAAACTATAGCTCTTACAATTTTTCTGTCACACCTTCAGAGATGATTCCTCAGCGTTACCAGGATGGTTGATATAGATGCCAGTTTAGGACTTACTGTTTTCTAGTCAAACATACTTTGCACATTAATTTATTTTTTTCATAATTTCATGTGTTCCCTATTTCCCCTCAAATTTATAACCACTTCTATAATTATTATTTTTATCTATACACGCACACATACACACACACAAACACACACACACACACACCAACCTACCATGTTTATTTACTATTGCTCTTGTGTACATGTATGTAGTTTAGGACTGACACCTTGGGATTGGATAATCTGTTGAGGAACATGTCCTTCAAGATTAGTTTGCCTGTATCAGCCAGTGATTACCTGTAGTTCTTCATCTAGGGGCAAAACCTTGTGAAATTTCCACTATCTATATTAGTATGTTGACAGATGTTGTTATTATACGTATGCTGTTTAGACAATTATATTGTGTAGACTAAATGCATATGAAATGCTCTGCCATGACACAAAGGTATTTATCTTGTAGCAGACATTCTGTTTCTCTGAATCTTTCAGTTTTTCTGGCTCCAGTTTTGTTGTTTTTCCTAAGTCTCAGGTATGGGTGTTAAATAGCAGATATATAAGTTAGGATTTGGCATACCATTGTCACTTATTATCTGCATTATAAGCATTTGGCAATCTTTGTAATGGCCTCTTTATAATGCAAAATAAGCTTCTTGGATAAGGGATGCAAGGTCCATACCTCTGTGAGTAGAAAAAAATATATATAGAATACAGTTTAAAATTGCATTAGTTTAGGATAGTATTAGGTTCTCCATTAGGTATATGAGTTTTTCCAGCCATGGATAGCTGGCTCCATTTACAGAACCAGATATTAAATCCCTTCTATTGACTGGGCTTTTAGTCTAACTGAATAGCTCTTGATTGCCAAAGATAATACCATTATTGCATCATTGGGGGCCTGTTGTCCATCACTCAATGATCTAACTCATCAAGCTTTACATCTGGGTGTGATTATTGACTATGTTTTCTCAGTTGGCAGCCTCTACTAATTCTATGAGAACTAGTAATCAAGGAGGAGAGTTTTGAGGCATTTCCAATCTATTCTTCCAAGTGCTGTATTTTAAGTATTTTCAACAACATGACCTTATACTTAAGTGATATAAATTAACTGAAGGTAATAGCAACAAATTATATTGTTTTGAGATTCTTTTCAATCTTTACCCTTAGCCAATAATTCAAAGGAATGTTTTCCATGCATGGCACTAGGGCTTTAGATATAGTCTCCAACTCTTGTGGAGATCATTATCATCCTTTACAGCAGGGCAATAACTCCCCAGTTAGTGTCTTCCACCTGTTTTCCCTTCCTTAATTCACAGCAACTTTGGCCTACTATCTCTCTTACAATTTTTATTTATTTGTATATTCTGGATATTAATGATGTATCAGATGTATAGCTGGCAATGATTCTCTTCCACTCTGTGGGATTCGTCTTCACTCAAGTGACTGTTTCCTCTGCACTATAGAAACATTTTGTTTAATGAGATCTTAACTGTCTATTGTTGAGAGTAATTCTTCAGTGAGTTGAGAACATCCAGAAAGTCCTTTCTTTTACCTAGTTTTTTTTTAATTTGGTTGGTTTTTGTTTTTGATTTTTGATACTGCCCATGTTTGCTTTAGAAACTTTAGCACTTCAGGTTTCACATAAATATTGATACTTTGGAGGTGAACTTTGTCCAGGGTAGTAAATACAGGTCTAATAGGTGGACATACCATTCTTTTCAGAATGATCTGTTAAAGCTGCCATCTTTTCTTTAAGGTATATTTTGGCAACTATATTAAATACAAGATGTTTGTAATTATGTAAAATGATGCTTGTATATTCTATTTTTTCCATTATTCAATATAAATAAGAAAAAAACAACTTAAATCCTATAGATGGAAATAAACAATAAAAGTCATAGCAGAAATTAAGAAAATAGCAACACCAAAATAATACAAAAATAATCAATGAGTTTAGAGATGGTGTGTGGGAAGGATAAACCAAATTGACATTCTCTTGGCTCAATTAACCAACAGAAAGAGGAGAGCAAAACTGACAATATCAGATAAGACCCAGGAAATAAGACATAGACATAAATTACATAATAAACATAATAAACATTCAGAAAGTATCTCTAAGAAGTGTTTATCAAATTCTTTAAAAAAAATTGAAGCAGAAATACATCCACCCTCCCATGATTACTCTGATACAAAAGCATGGTAAATACAACAACAAAACAAAACTATACTCCAATATTACAGATGAACCTAAATGCAACAATTCTCAAAAGAATCTTGAAAACTACCCAGTATGCATTTTTATCCACCATCAAATATAGCAGTTTGAACAAGCTCTGACAGTCTCTTCATCAAGTATCTCCATGTCGGGGAGGTCTTTTAAAAGAGCTGCGCCTAAATCTCCCAGAGAAAGCCTTCTCTTTTCCAGTCCCTCTATACTCTGCACTCAAAATAAAACAGATTCTGCCTCTGTCCTGGACTCTGACCCCCCCCCCTTTCTTGCTAGCTGCATGGATGCACTGAGAGGACCCCTGCTCTGAACTCCCAGCAGTATATCAGCAGTACCTGAGTATATGGAGACCGGGAACCACAACAATTCTCCCAGACTCCGTTGTTTTCCACCTACGAAAACACTGATTTAGAACCCCTATAATGGGCTGTGCTCTGCCTCACCTGAGCAGTGCACCAGCAGCAATCCAGGCAATCCAGTCACAAGGAAGACATGCATGCTAGCATTGTCTGGCCTTAGTGGGAGTGGGTGTGCCTAGTTCTGTGGTTTCTTTATGTGCCATAGTAGGTTGGTACCCTAAGGCCCTACCACTTCTCAGAGGAGAAGGGGGGAGGATATGGTGAAAGGCTATGTGAGGAAAGACTGGGAAGAGGGAGGCTACAATTGGGATGTAAAGTGAATAAATAAATTAATTAATGAAAAAAGAATGAGATAGAATTCTGCACAATCCTCACTCTCTTAAAATGTTGTGCCTTGATTCCAAGCTAGAATAATAAGGAGAGGCACAAATATAAAGGAATATAACTAGAAAACGAACCCAAATGATAACTGTTTACAGATGATATAATATTATATATAACAGACTCCAAAATGTCAACCAAAACATAGAAATGATCAACAATTTCAAAAAAGTTGCAAGGTACATAATTATCTTAGAAAAATCAGTAGCCTTTTTGTTTACCAATGCCAAGCCCACTGAAAGGATATCATTGAAAGGCTCTCATTTTTCAATATTCTCTGAAAATATCCACCAAGTCATAAACCAAGACTGTACTACATGCTAAGGCCCACAACTCCCTCCCACATTGCATCCAACCTCTCTACCAAGCAAGATCTCCCACATCATTTGTCCAAAGTTCACGAGCCATGCACCCCTGCCCACACCAAAGTGCCAGACCTAACCCAGGTCCCACATACAGTGGCCCTTCTTTGGCCATTTTCCTGTGTCACAACCAAAGAACACGAATAGAATACTACAAGGTATGGCTAAATGTTGGAAAGGTGGTAAAAAGAAAACCTAATCAAATCCTAAGTTTATGGCAAGAAATAATAATCAGTGCAGAAATCAATGAAAGAGAAACAGAGTAAACAATATAATTAACAAATCTAAGAAACTGTTCCTTGAGAATATAAACAAAATTGACAGATGTTGGCATAACAAACCAAAAGATAGAGSAGACCCAAAGTAAAAGAAATCAAATATTAATGGGAGAACATCAAAACATGTAAGAATGTCATACAAATGTAAGGGAATTCTTTCAAAGAAAAACTGTATTCCGTTAAGCTAGAAAATGTAAAATAAATGGTTGAATTTTGAGATTCATCTAAAACATCCATAGTATACAAAGTGGTCAGAAACCTCAATAGATACATAACAAATTAGGGAATCAAAATGGTAATAAAATGCCTTGCAGGAAAAACAAACAAACAAACAAACAAACAAACAAACATCCAAAAGGATACAGAGGATAATTTTGCCAGAGTTTCAAAGATCTGCAGCCATGTTTCTTAAGCTAGTTACCAAAAGATAAAGAGCCCTCAATAGTTCATTCCATGCAATCAGTATCACTATAATGCAAAATACAGGAAAATGATACMACTATAAAAAGAAAGTATAGGCCAATACCCCTCAATATACACTCAAATATTCTCAATAAAATATTGGCAAAAGATTTGCAAACATGCATAAAAAATGATTATGACCAGGATGCATTTATCCAAGATGGTTGAAAATAATACAAGTCAAAATTTAACAAATCAAACAACTCTACTTAATAGCAAAAGATACACTATCATCTCAATGACAGGGAGAAAAAGCTTTAACAAAATACAACCTACATTCAGGATAAAGGTTGTAAAGAATTTCAGACTACTAGGAACATACCTAAACATAGTAAGAGCTACATATAAGAAACATACAACCAACATTTTCCTAAATGAAAGAAAAACTTGAAGTAATTCCACTCATGTAAGGAGCATTGCAAGGATATCTACTATCCTCTAATCTTAAAATATTGGATAGATAGGGACAGAGTGGGCCAGCCTTGCTTGTCTCTGATTTTAGTGGAATTGCTTTACGTTCCTCTCTATTCAGTTTGATGTTGCATCTTGGCTGGCTCCATATTGCTTTGATTGCGTAGGTATGCGCCCTATATCCCCATTTCTTTAGTATTTTAATTTGACAAAATTACAGCATCTAATGAGATGATCAAGTGATTTTTTCCTTTCAGTTTTTTTTTATATTGTGGATTACATAGATGGATTTTTCATATATTGGACCATTCCTACATCCCTGAAATGAAGCCTACTTAATCTTGTTGGATGATGTTCTTGGATTCACTTTTCAGGTATTTTATTGAGTGATGTTTGCATCAATGATGATAAGATAAATTGATCTGACATTTTCTTGCTTTGTTGAATCTTTGTGTGGTTTAGGTATAAGGGTGACTTTGGTCTCATAGAATGATTTTGGCAATGTTCATTCTGATTCTATTTTGTGGAATAGTTTGAGGAGTATTTGGTATTAGCTCTTCTTTGAAAATATGGAAGAATTCTACACTATAAGCAAAAAGCTCTGGTGATGAGCTTTTATGAGTGCTGGGAGACTTTTAAAGATAGTGTCTATTTCTTTAGCAACTATAGGGCTATTCAAATAATTTAGCTGGTCTTTATTTAACATTGTTAAGTGGAATCTGTCTAGAAAAATCATCCATTTTGTTAAGATTTTCCAATTTTGTGGAGTTCAGTCTTTTGAAATGAGATCTATTAGTTCTTTGAATTTCTCCTTGTCTGATAGATGTTTCCTTTTCATTCTCACTTTGTTTATTTAGATATTGTCCAGATGTCTTTGGTTTGAGTTGCTAAGGTTTTGTCTATCTTTTTCATTTTCTCAAAGAATCAGGGGCAAGGTAGGGTTGCCCTCACTCTCCCTATCTGTTCAAAATAATACTTGAAGTTAGCCAGAGCAATAAGACAACTTGGTAGATCCAGTGAATACAAATTGGAAAAGAATTCAAGGTATCACTATTTGCAGATAATGTGATAGCATACATAAGCTACCCCAAATTTTCTACCAAATAAAAAACCATATAGATGATGAATACCTTCAACAAAATGGCTGGATACAAAATTAACTCAAAGAAATCAGTAGTCTTCCTTTATACAAATAAAAAATGGGCCAAAGAAATATAAGGCAAACAATACCCTTTGCAATAGCCACAAATAATCTAAATATCATGGCGTAACTCTAACCCAGCAAGTAAAWGGTCTGTATGAAAAGAATCAAACCTCTAAAGAAAGAAGATGGAACAATCTCACATGCTCATGGACAGGTAAGATTAACCTAGTAAAATTGACCATCGTACCAAAAGCAATCTACAGGTTCAATGCAATTACCATACAAATTCCAACACATCTTTTAATAGACTTTTAAAGAGCAATTCTTAACTTCATATGGTTAAAAAAGAGAGAGCCCACATTTAAGTTGTTGGCCAAGGCTGACTAAGTCTTTGAAAACACACAACATATAACTATTATCCCTTTTTACCCACAAGGGTTCTACTTGAAGCCCATGCTGGTATTTAATCCATTTTCCTCCCTACTTGTGCTTCCTGATTTCTAGAATTAATGGTTTATAGCATCATAATTAGAAGTCCTTTTCATCATTCCTTACATACATGGTATGTTTTGTGATCATATTCACCATTTTACCTTATTACTCTTGACTTGTTTCATGTTAATACTCTTCCTTTCATCAGTCTCATACACACACACACATACACACACAGACACACACACAAACACACACACACACACAAAAGGAGAAAGAGAGCACATAGGTAGAAAATGAACATTAAAAACCAGACAGATACATTGAAGTTTATATGGAGCAGAGATTGAATGTTTAGAAAAAATCTCAAGTTTATAATTGTTCCTGTACATTCATAGGATATGTATAACCAGATACCTAGTAAAATTCCATATTTTATATATCCAAATATTAAAATCATAATCAAATATTAAGCTCTTATGTTGGCAAATAATTTATACATATGTGTAAGTTGCTCATCTAAATTTACACTGGAAGTTAAAAATGAATGTATAGCATCTCTGAGACTGGAGCTTAGTAAAGCACACATTTAATATGTAAAACTTTCACTACAGGACTGGAGATAAAAATTAAAATATTGTAGGCCCATTTCCCTCCTCTTCATAATAAACATATATCCTGGAGGAAGCTTGAAGCAAGAGATATGAATCAGCTATTTTATCAGAACACTGAATTTCGACTTGTTTCTCAAGTCAGTCATCATAGATCCTAAGAGTCAGTCAACTGAATGATTATTCTAAATTGTCATATGTGCCTATGATGATACTGTAGAAAAGTAATTATCTGGATATCACTTATAATGACATCATGGACTCTGTGTTACTTGAACACTGTTGACTCCAAACAACACATAGGTGTAAGATACTATACTGGTTAATTTGAATATGTATATATTTTTCTTTGGGCTTAGGTAAAAAATTAACTTCAGCATTTAGATTAAATTCCATCTTCCTGATCAAAAATGTAGTAGTAGAACAATTTATGTATTTCCTCATAGGCTGATCCATCGTAATATTAGATCATACTAAAAATGTGAGTTCAAGAATCACTTTGGTTTGTTTCAATTGATTGTCTGGACATCTGCTAACTTTTGTCAATAATCATTTTTCTACAGTTATACCATATATTTTAACTCTAAAATTCCCTGGATTCAAGATAAAATATTAAGGTAGTGAAGACTGGGGAACAAAAGGAAAATAATCTAAGTCCTTTTAAAATGACTTCCTTCTTGTTAAAACAACTGTGCCTGATTCATAGCCACTTACCCAGATAATTTTGTTGTATTCTTTAGTCTCATAAAATGTCATGTTAAATTATATATACATACATACATAACTAGTGGTGCCTGTACTGTTTCAAAAATACTGTATGCAACTTTATAAATAGTCTTTTCTCATTTAAAGGGATAATCAATCTTATTCTGAATATAAGCATGTGTAAGAAGTGATAATTTGTTTATAGGTTTATAGGATGTAGGAGAATAAGTTAAGGGGATAGAGTCAAATAAATCACAACCATTATACTCATGATTAATTTCATTATTATACATACAAGAGCAGAATTCCAGGGCATGAGGTCCCATGTGATAAATTAAAGACAGAAAACTGAAGGTATTTTGATCATAACATATTCTCTTGTTCTAAATCTTTTGTATATGAACATTTTAAACACATTAGAAGGGCTTCTATTTTGGAAAAAAAGAGTAAAAATTATAAAGCCATAATTCCTCTGAGGTACAGTATAAGTCTTTGGTTTCAGTGGTTAAATGTTTTAAAACATTAAACACTGGCAAGACCAGGTGTTAATTTCAGTACTCCAGTCTTAATCTCTTTATCCAGTCATGCAGAAAATAAGGTTTGCTTATTAGAAAATCAGATTCAGCAAACGAATATGGCAGAGTTAAATATAATACTTCACTATGCATRTTACCATCCTACTTGCTTCCTTTGAATAGTGATAGAATAAATTAAAAGGTAAAGATATTTTTAAGTAGTAGACTTTACACTTGATCTTACATTGCTACTTTAGAATGTTTTAATAATATTTATATTAATTCTTTGAGAATGTCACTCAATATACTTTAATAATGTTCAGCCTCAATTCTTACCAGATCCTCTCCCACCTGTCTCCCAACGAACTTCATATTTTTAACCCATAAATTCCAATTTGTGTTAAATAGATCATTTTAGGTGTAGGGCCTGCCCTGAGTATTTTCCACCTACCAGGAGTTATACATTTAAAAATAAAAACTGACTCCTTTCAGTAAGTATCAAATATCAATAGCTGCTCAAATAAATGTGGTTCTTCCTTCTATCCAACCTACATCTATGATGGGATTTTGTGTTTGAGTTTACACAGTATTAGTCCATACTGTCACAACTATTGAGAGTTTATAAGTACAACTCCCCTTTTGTGTAAAGAAACCATTATTTCTTTACAGTCATCATTTGTGGTTTCTGGTTCTTACAGCCTTTTCCCCACTCTTCTACAATAATTCCTGAGCAGAACAGGTAGGGTAAGGGTATCACATAGATATCCCATTTAATATTTAATATTCTAAAACTTATTAGTTTCTGCACATTGACAAATTTTTCACCTCTAATAATTCCTGTGTAATAAAAGCAGAAGCTTCTCTGGTAAGAGTTGAGAGCTACAATAATCTGTGGATATAATAATAAATATTTAATAGTTGTTTTAATTCTATATCCATTTAGCAGAATATTAGTAATTGGTTCTCCCCTTAGGCAAGCTACCTATCCAGCCACAGATTCTTGTTCCCTGAAATGGTACAGGCTTTAAATTATTCTGAAAGTGGCTGGTTATTCCAATAATATGTATGCCATTATTGTGCAAGAACGCAATAATTACTAGAACAGTCATTTTTGTTGTTCACAGTATTAACAGTTATATTCAATAGTTGATTAATTTTCTCCTCCAGTAGCATGCATAGCATCTTCCATCACTAGGAAAACAAAACAAATTCTGAAGTGGAGATGAAGCTTCTTGGTCAGCAACCAGTAATCTCTCTGCTTTGTGACTTATGTATATGGTATTTTCACCAATAGGATCTCACCATCATGTTCCAAAGGGTAGGTAAGAGCAATGTCAATAACCTCTAGTGTTGGAGGTGTATGGGATGCCACTGTCTTAACAGTTCAAAACAGGGAACCAGTTTCTCATTTGGTGCTTTTTACTTACTAGCAT
>BDUI01002868.1:112684-130332 GCA_002335545.1 Apodemus speciosus | reverse complement strand
TAATGTTAGTTACACCCCCTATTTCCCATTCTCAGCCCCTTCTCTAGGTAGAAACACTGAATTCCAGCTACAAATTCCACACATATCAGTAATACATGTATCCTCCATATTCAAATGGTACACTAGAGACACTTGGGCAACTCTATCACCTCCTGACACTCCTTATTTATATTGGGACCACAAAGTCACAATGCTAGCCCCATCTACCCTACCATGTTCTCTTGTTTCCCACTCTCTAGGCAGGAAGCCAGATGGGTAGATCCCATTAGAAATGAATAAACATAGTAACAACAACAGTAAGTCTCTGCCAAAATTTAATATTTACATAGCAATGTCCTAAAGGATAGCATTTAAAATTGCTATTTTGGTGGTATTTTTGTATGAAAATTTTGTCTCTCCTATATTGAGTAGATACTTGAAGTTTTGTTTCCTGTTAGCACAGTTTGTCATGTTGTTAACAATGTGAGTGTTGCTTGGTGTTCAGTCTTGGAGCCACTATGTCTTGATATGAGAATGTGGATCTAGGTTCTCTAACTTGAGTCATAGATTCAAGAAACTATAAGGTTCTAGACATAGTCTAGGAAGTGAGGTGGTGGACTGGCTCTGAAGGTCTTTTGCTTGGACTCTATGACCCCCAAGCTAAAGTATGTAGGCAGTAGAGTGGCTGGAAAGTGAGCAGGCAGAGTGAGTCTCCAGGGATTGCAAGCCCTTCTCTATGTTCCATGGTGCAATAAAATCCCAGAGTACATGAGTTGAGTTGGATTGCTAATGGGCAGGGAGGCATACTGGCTCTGTGGTTTTGTATCTGGGATTCTAATTCACAGGATTTCAAGTGATGCCAGAGAAACAAGATGAGGGTGCTGGCTTTTAGATTGGACACAAGAATATAAACGTTTTACTTCCTTTAAAAAAGTAACAACCACATTAAATCTTCTTTTTGTGTATGGTATACTTTACCAAGCAAATGTCTTATTTTAAAAATAAGTTTCTAGATCTATTTTCAATGACTCTCATATTTGGAAAAGTTATCTTTTCAGACTGCTTTATAATTCTTATTTACTAATTATATAATAAGGCCAACAAGATGGTTCAGTGAGTTAAGGAACTTTCCACTAAATTCAATCACCTGAGTGCAATCTGCAGTACCCACACAGAGATATGAAAGAATTGTGTACTGCAATCTGTCTAATGACACCTACTTATGCTATGTATACACACACACACASAGAGACAGACACATACACACCACACACATACACATGAATTAAATTATTGATTTAAAGGAAGATATTATTAATTTATGAAGTCATTGGATTTCTGGAAAGAGGGCAAGAGATCCACCTGTGTGGTGTGTAGAGGTAGGCATGGAAGACAGGGGAGGCTAAAATGTAAAATATTTTATGTGTATACAGGTCTCAAAATTATTTTGTATGATAATTTTAAGAAATTAAATTCCAAATAGCAAATGAATTTAAATCACCTTATGCTCTTCGTACAGGTTAGAACATCAGACATTTCTTTTAGAGATGTTATGGTTTAGCCCAAGAAATCCTACTTTATGCAGATTATTGTGGTTGTCATAGCCTGTGATGTAGTTTGGTTATGGTATGAGAATCTAGCAGATATAGAAGAAGGACAATGCTATTGCTCTGCATTATACATGAGGACCACCTTAAGGTAAAGAATTAATAGCCAAAATGACACTGGAAAAGTTGAAAGACAGCTACTATATGAAATGAAAACCATTATATAATTTTGTTGTTGAGTCTATGCATGTCATCCAAATAACACCTAGAAAGGAAAGGAAACATGACTTTGTAAGAGGGTATAATAAAAATTATTTTATTTAAACTGAAGAAAATGTGGGATAATGAACTATTTTATGTGTTCTTGGGAGGGAAAGGATGCCATAAGAAAACATTTCTTTCTTTTTTTAATTAATCATTTTATTCATTTACATTTCAAATAACGCCCTTTCCAGTTACTGCTGCACCAACATCCCATTCCATCCCCCATTATCCCCTCTCCTTTGGCTCTATGAGGATGTTCATTCACCAACTCCTGTCTCACCCCTCTAGCATCCCCCTACTCTGAGGCATCAAGCCTCCCTCCTCTCCCATTAATGTCAGATAAAGCCATCCTCTGCTTCATATGTATGTGGAGTCCTTGTATACTCTTTGGTTGCTGGTTTAGTCTCTGGGTGGTCCATTCAGTTGTTATTGTTCTTCTTATGAGGTTTCAATACCCTTCAGCTTCTTTAGTCCTTCCCCTAGCTCTTTTACTTGGGTCCCTGGGCTCAGTCCAATGGTTGAATTTCTCTGCGTCTATATTTGCCAGGTGCTGGTAGAACCTCTCAGGCAAAAGCTATATCAGGTTCAGGAGGGAAAGAAAAAAAAACGGGGCAGGAAAAGGTATTAGTAGTGACAGGAGAGAGGTACAGAGGATTAGGAAATTGAATAGAAACATGTAGCAGAAGGGCATGGGGACCTGGGGTAGCCACTAGGTAATCCCAAACTCCAGGGAAGCAAGGTACACCCAGGAGCCAACGGGCATAGCTTTAGACAAAATCCCCTCAAAGGAGAGATGAAACCTGTAGAGACCACCTCCAGTAGATAGGCACAGCCCCCCAGTTGAGGGATGGGGCAACACAAGCATCTCAAAATTTTAAACCCTGAAATGTCTCTGTCCAAAGGAAAGACCAGGACAAAAAATGGAGTAAAGACAAAAGCAAAAGCTATCCAGACATCACCCCACCTAGGGATCCATCCCATCTGCAGATACTAACCCCCCCCCCCATATTATTGCTGATGCAAAGAAGTGTGTGCTGCTATGAAAACATTCCAACTGGAATTTAATAGTGAGATGAAATAAAAATGAAAGGCAACAGGGGAGAAGCAGAGAAAATGGTTGGAGATGCATGCACGTTTGTGAGTCCTCTAAGGGATGTGGATTTATTGAAATAATTTGAGTCACAGAAACATGAGTAAAGAAGATCCTCAGATATGAAAATAGTTTGTCTTTATTAGAGAATGAGGGAGATTAGTGAAGGATAGAGCTGCTGAAAGAAAGTAAAATAGTCTAGGCAGATACTGAAGCTATAAATTATAATATGAACCAATACCAAGGATTATAGTAAAATTACATCTGCTTGGTTAACTTGAAAATAACAGGATAAGGTCTTTGGGAACCATGACTCATAAAGTAAGACATTTGATTTTTACTATTTTGTACAAAGGGAAGGAAGAATGAAAGCCATTTATTTCACCATAAAGTATATGCACATGCATATTTTTTTCTTTTTATTCTCCATCTTATCAGTGACCATTGAAATTCCTGATACACTGCACTGGCAAATGAAAATAATGTTCAAATTTAAAAGTTACATTGTATAACATGTATAACTTATGAAATAGAATTCATAGTTTGATAATTGAACATAAGAGAATTTCAGTTTTATAAATGTTTTATTATATGGCTTTATCTATGAATTGTGGGTGTATTGTGTATATTTGTATTCATGTCTGTCTGTCTGAGAATCTATGTGAATCCATATGCATGTAGGTACAAGTGTGTGCACGCAGGCCAGAAGATGGTATTAGCTCTCTTGGAACTGGAGTTACAGGTGTTTGCAGAATGTCTGTCAGGTCATGGTAGCATGGACATCTGAACTCCAGACCCCGAAATTATGCATGAAAGACTTAAAGGCTATCCCACTTGGAAATGTTGTATGAAAACTAAGAAGTATTTGATTTGGGTGTGGTGAGCAGACCAGCAGGAAGACTGTTGTGTAGTAATTACAATTCATTTAAAATCATATCTTTTAAATATCCATCTCCAACTCATATTTTCCTGCAGCTTGTCTTTAAATTTTGAAATCAACCCTCCACCCACTATTTTTCTCGCCATATTGCTTTGAAATTCTAAGTCTGCCCTAACTTTAATAAATCTCCTATGAGTTCCCAGAATATTTTATGAAATTCATGTAAAAAACTGTTTCATGATCCTTGAAGCACATTATGTTCCTATTGCTTTTGGCAAAAGTACATAGGACAAAGAATTGACAGGAAAAAGAATTTAAAGGTTTTATTTAAAAATGTGTTTGTAAAGGTAAAAGAAAATGCATTGTGTGGGTGGATAGAAATGTAATACTTTATAGTGTTTATCAGTAGAGTCTTGTGATATGATACAGAGGTTAATAGCTCAGAAGAAATACTTTCCTCACATTGGCCTAATGTCACTACTGCAATCAAACTTATCTATTATTGATGACTTGTGATGCTTTTTATTTGCTTTGTTTCAGCATATCTCATATGTTGGATAAAGCCTACTGATTGATGAAGTATGGCCTTTATGGAAATTTACTAAAAAAGAGCCTTGAAAAAAGCTTGCAAAAGAGATGAACATTTTTCAGATCTTTCCAAGCTAGAATAAAAAACATTTAAAGTCTGTTTTTTTTTTTCTGGGTGAATTAATAATTTCATCTGAATTCAGCTTACAATGGATGGTAAAGGGTTCATAGAGAAGAAAAGATTATTAGATATGAAATGTTATCTTCAATTATTTAATACTGAATGCTAAAACTGAGCTGTGCATTTTAATAAATGCAGGCACTAAACATGAAAAATATGATTCAAATAAGTTTTTCAAACCTGTAAAACTTTCCTTTAAGAGGACTTGCTGTGTTACATTTGGGGTTCATTAAATGGTTTTTATTATAAAATGTATTGTGATGAGTAATTCTCCTATCCTTGTATTAGATACATCTAAGTAGAAAAAGAAAATATCATCTTTATCTAGCCTGGCTTTTCATGTAATTTGGTAATTTGTCTTGATTGACTCTAAATGGTTGAGCACAAAGAACACATGTCCCTCATGGGACATCAAATTAAATTCTCATGCGTATTGTTCTAGCTTGACAAAATTTGATTGTTTTATCCCTGCTATGCAAAAAGATTGCTGAGTTTTATCTCCCAGTGGGAAACAGGAAAAAAACTGTATTCTACTTCTTATTGAAAAGATTCTTCTAAGAAAAAAATGCAACTAAATAAGTTAGTTTTAAAGAGCAAATAAAAGAGTCCTGAACATTGAATAAAATTGATGTTCAGCAAAGAATAATTTGAAAACTGAATAGATTACCAAAAGGCATCACACTATGGATTAAAGAAAAATATTGTTTTCTGATAAGAAACAATTGAGCAACACTATGGCAGTGAGCTTTCAGTTCTATTCCATTGACTGTACAAGTTCTATCAATCTTATTACTATAAAGCGAGTCTTCAGCTTTCCTAAGAAAAAGAGCAAGTCACTGGAGTAAATTTCTCATAGCTAAATAACTGAAACAAATTCTGATGTGCTTTATGAATCCTTAGTTTTGAAACCTTAAGTACTCCTTTAGTTTTAATAAGGTAAGATGACCAAAAAATTAAGAAGAGATATGTAATGTGCATAAAACACATTAAAATGCCAGAATTGATATTTAGTGGATGTTGAAGCTTGTGAATAAAATATTTATAAAATGTTTTATTACAGATAGAGAGAAGCATGAGTTCATATGGAAGATATGTATGCTCATATTTTTATACTCATATGTTTAGAGATTTCAGGTTTAACTTTTTACTTTTCTTCATGTAGGTAATTATTTTTATTCGATAAATTCTTTATTTACATTTCAAATGATTTCCCCTTTCCAGGATCCCTCCTCCCTGAAAGTCCCATAAGGCCTCTTCCCTCCCCCTGTTCCCCAATCAAACCCCTCCTGCTTCCCTGTCCTGGTATTCCCCTACACTATTGCACTGAGCCTTTCCAGGACCAGGGGCCTCTCCTTCCTTCTTGTTGGGCATCATTTGATATGTGAATTGTTTCCTGGGTATTCCAAGCTTCTAGGCTAATATCCGCTCATCAGTGAGTACATACCATGTGTGTTCTTTTGTGATTGGGTCACCTCACTCAGGATGACATCCTCCAGTTCCACTCACTTGCCTAAGAATTTCATGAATTCATTGCTTTTAATCCTGAGTAGTATTCCATAGTGTAAATATACCACATTTTCTGTATTCATTCCTCTGTGCTGGTTCAACTGGAGGTCAGCATGCAGAAGAATGCAAATTGATCCATTCTTATCTCCTTCTACTAAGCTCAAGTCCAAATGGATCAAGGACCTCTACATAAAACCAGACACACTGAAATTAATAGAAAAGAAACTAGGGAAGACCCTTGAGGACATGGGCACAGGGGAAAAGTTCCTGAAGAGAAGACCAATAGCTTATGCGCTAAGATCAAGAATTGACAAATGGGACCTCATGTAGGTAATTACTAACAACATGGTTACACAATGAATAGTTCATTGAAGTCCAGATGATGATAAACATTAACCCATAAAGGTTCAGAATAATTTAGTCAAAAAGGAGGTCAAACTTGAGTTAGAGGTTAACAGTTTTAAAAGAATACATAACAAAGATCATAAATGTGGTAGCAAAAGGCAGAGTATGGTGATAGACTAGGCATAAATCTGGTGTAGGACTTGCAGTAACAGATGAATTTGAAAATGTCATTGATGTTAGATTGTACTAACCTGTATTTCCCATCCTAAAAAGTGTGAAATTTTAGAAAATGATGCTTCTTTGTTTTAAAGTTTTCTACACATCTATAGAAACAACAAGATTAAAGCAAATGCAACAGTATAATAAATATCTTTCAGAGTTTAGCATTGCCATATAAGTAGGTTCCTCCTGAAAATTACATGCAAGACATATAGCTGTTGTCTGACCTCAACAGTTTAAAGAAATTTTAAGCTTGAGAAATGAAAGAAAATTGCATTCTTGGACTTGTTACTTTTGGGCAAAGTGAAGACAGAGGTGAAAAATTTGAATTTTCCTGGTAAAATCTTTAACTTCAAATAAATGCTAATCCATAAGATATAGGAATTATGATTTTTAAAAATAATTTTTGTTTATTTAAAGTATATTTTCTCCCCATTCAATATATCCTGATTATATCTTTCCCTCCCTCTACTCCCCCAAGTCCCTCTCCACAACTTCTCCCCTCCAGATCTACTCCCTTTCTGTCTCTTATTAAAAAAGAGGCTTTCAGAAAATAAAAACTGAACATGACAAAATAAAATATGAGGTAAGACCAAGACCACCACATCAAGGCTGGGCAATGCAACCCAACTGAAAGAAAATAGCCTGAAAAGTAGGTACAAAAATCAGAGAACAACTCAGACACTAGGGAGTTCCATAGAAATGCTAAGCTGAAATCTATAATATATATGCAGAGAACCTGGTTTAATCCTGTTGTAGGCCCAGTGTTTGCTGCTACTTCAATCTCTATGTGTTTATATGAGCGTTGCTAAGCTGATTTATAGGGCTTTGTTCTTCATCCCTTCTGGCTCTTACACTTTTTCCTTCTCCACTTTTGTGGAGTTCTCTGAGCCCTGGGGAGGATTTGGTAGACACCTCCCGTTTATAGCAGTGTGTTCCAAACATTCACACTCCACATAATGTCTGGCCGTGGGTCTCTCTATTTGTTCCTATCTGCTGCAGGAGGAAGCCTCTCTGATGACTGCTGAATAGGATGCTGATCTACACATATGATTAAGAATCATTTTATTGTTCATTAAAAAATAGTAGTATTTTGTAAGTATAAAGATTTATACAAGAATTTATACAACTTTATTTGCTGCATTCCACAAATCATGCCAATTATTCAACAAATTTGAAAGACGGGATAATAACCCCAATTTGAATATTTAGTTTATAAGCATATTACTATTTGATCTTCCTAGTGGATATTCTTTCTTTCTTTCTATCTATCTATCTATCTATCTATCTATCTATCTATCTATCTATCTATCTATCTATCATATAAGTGCTCTGTCTGTATGTACATCTGCATCCAAGAGGAGGCTAACAGATGCCTTAGATAGATAGTCACTGATACGGAATGGACAGCAGCATTTCAAATTTTAATTAATGTATATATTAATATATACATATATTTGTGTATGTATGTGTATATATGTATTATGTTCATACAGTGGCCAGATGCAGCTATTTTCAAAAATAATGCTTTTGCTAGTTACTGAAAAATAAATGGCCAGGTGCATATATGGTGGTGATGATGTGATGAGAGAAGTTCAGCATATCCAAACACAGGCATACTCTATTTTTCTATATAAGAGATAGATATTCCTCTATTTCTTGAATACAGAGCTCATAACTTAGTTTTCTTTTTCTGTACATACAAAACAGAATTATTTAATATATACTGTGAACAGCATATTGTCATATTGTATAATGTGCAATTTTTATTCATAAAAATATCATTGACTTTTATTAACATAGTTAAATTACTATTGTCATGTATTAGTATTCTCTTCCACTGATTCTTGGATACATTAAACATCTATGCTTTTTTTAATTTGATTTTATTGTAACCTTGAATTTTTAATCTTGTTAATTGCCTTTATTTTAAAATCTAGAGCATATGCTACAAAAGGATTGTTTTTAGATATCAAGAAAATTGTTTATGCCAGGGTATTCAGTGAAGTATATTCATTCTTTACCAGGAGCTGCAGTGTATGCTAGAATTATATGAACTCATTTTTATCTCTACTCAGTGCTCAGAAAAACAATAGGTGATTTCTATTAAAGCTCTCAGAATTTCACACATATGAAATTGTGTCACTGCCCACATAGTGATGCAGATTTCTCATTGCCTCTCTATATATACCTTCCTTTTGTTTGTCACCCATAGAAAAACTCCAGCATGCATACCATCTTGGAATGTAGATCTCTGCTTCCTCTGCTTAACAACAGCTACACTGAACTATACTGCTATAGAAAGAATGAGCTTTCAGGCAGAGACACATGGAGATCATTATTCTTGTGTTTCCATCTTTGGAAAAATTACAGCTCCATGTTTTTCACTTTCTGGAAATAATTTCCTCATGCATTTTGTTGAATGGGCTGATTTCATGAATTTATTTTATGTGTATGCATATTTTGCCTACAAATATGTATGCTCTGGTGCTCACAGAGACTAGGACAGAGCAGTGCATCTCCTGAAAGTTGAGTTACAGATAGTTGTAAGCTGACACATGTGTAATGAGGACTGAACTCAAGTATCCTGAAAAAAAAAAAAAAAAAACGTAGGTGCTCATAACTTCTAAGCCATCTCTTCAACCCGGGTAGCATTTTCTTTGTCAAATTGGTAAAGAACAAATTATGTCTTCACATATTCTAAGACAGTGTTTTGCAAAGACTCTATAATTGGGCCAATTGGTACATATATTGCTTTTTGAGGTACCTTAAAACTGGCTTCCTTATTGATTGAATCAGTTTTTAGTTCCATCAGCAGTGACTGTAGATATCTCTCTCCCCTTGTCCCCTTGTTTCTTTCTATGGCTCTCTCAACTCATCTGGATCATCCATGGGTTGTCCTTAAGTTTTCTAAAATCATCCTGACACTGCTTTATTATTGTTTCTTCTTTCCTTATAATAGCATAGGCTTGTTTATCAGAAGGTATTTTTCAAAATGATTACTATGCTCCTATCTGACAGCACAACATAACATCAGTAATAGTGTTAGGACCAATCCCAAGTTGGGCCTGTCACTATTGGGCCATTCATTCAGTCTCTGGTCCATTTTTGTCCATGCATTTCTTTAAGACAGGCAATTATTTTGGATAAAAATTTTGAAAGTGTGTTGGGGTCCCCATCCCTCCACCAAGGGACCGTCTAACTACTGGAGGTGGTTTCTTCAGGTTCCATATCCCTACTGATTGGCATTTAGGCTGAGGTCATAGGGAGACTTGGGAGCCTCTCCTATCCCAGGTCTCTGGGACTTTCTAGAGGTCCCCCCCAAACTACCCCTAGATACATACTTCAATTCATTCTCCTGGTCCTCTGGGTTTCTCTACTTTCTCACCCTATTCCTGATCCTGCCCCCCCACACTTTTCCCCTCTTTCTTACCTCTACCACCCAGGTCCCTCCCTCATTCTCTGTCCCATGATTAGTTTGTTCCTCTTTCTAAGTGGGATTTATTTATCCTCACTGACTTTCCTTCTTGTTTAGATTCTTAGCTTCTATGAGGTGTATCATGAGAATTATGTACTTTTTGGCTAATATCTATATATTGTGTTTTTATTCAGAAAGTTCTACTTCAGAATACCTATGTTTCTAATTCTGATGCCCATTCTTTACTTATATCAATAGCTGTAAATTGACTTTCGACTTCCCAGAATTGATACTTTCTACAGTAACCTTACATCCAAATGTAAATAATTGTTGAAAAGCGGCTGCTACTTAGCAGCAGTAATACAAAAGTCCATTTTAAAATCAAAGATGTAATTTTGAAAAACTGGATTGATTACAGCTGTTCTACTGAGGCTAACATCTCAAGCCATTTACTTTAGGCCAGACTTTCCTCTTGTTAGTAATTGTATCACTTTATGTCAATAAATGAAGCCAGCATAAGCCTGAAGGTTTTAATTCAGATGAATTAGTGAATTTATTAATCTTCTCATTTTATGTACTGGGTTTCCTCTGTAGTGTTATGTGTTTATTATTGTAAAGGCTTTGTTCTTCAACATGCGTAGTTAAACATCTGAGAAACAAAGCAGAAACCATGCAAACCTTAAGGGATTACATTAGTAGAACTAGCACCAAAGTCTATTTTCTCTGCAGTATTCAACATGGATTGCAACCCAAGGAGAGGGCTTATTTCCAGAATTTCAAAGTCCCACAGATTTTTCTTCTTTCAGATGTGTTTTCTGAGAGTTTTTTTTCTAGATGTGAGTTCTCATATAGGATTCTAAGAGATTTTTCCCTTGCTATCACACTCAGTTACCACGGTCTACTATACTGATAGATACTGTTTTATCATAGCTTACCAATAAATTCCTCTGCTCAAAATGAAGCTGGAGGCAGACTGATAATTTTCCTTCCTTTTCAAAGGATGTTAATCCTTCATTAGAGAAAGTTTCAACATTATGTAGTAAGATTTAGCGGCCTACTGACCTCACGTTTCAGTGTCTATCTTACCTAGGTCCTAGAACCAAGGGTTCAAGGTCACTGGCACTGCTGCTGAGAATTTCCTGAAGCACCAAATGTGAATATTCCATAGCCCAGGCCCAATGACATGGCTCAGCTTTGTCCACTGTTTACCAGATACACCTAGGTTCTTCTGTCCTAGAAAGCTAAGGAAGACAGAAACTCACACTAGATGTCATGTTAACCTGAAAAGATCTCCCCACCAGAGTGTAGGGCATTGATTTCTAAAGTTTAGGAATGGAATGAGGGGATATTTGGCCAAAGAAAAGTTGGGATGGAGTAATTCAACCTATAGGAATATATTGAAATATCACATCAAATGTTATTAATCATATAATACATGATAAACAATTTTTTTAAAAGAAAGTTTTAAAAGAATTTGAGATTTTTGTACTGAAAAAAAAAATAGTCCAGCAATAGAGTGAAAAACAAACCACATAACGGGAAATTACATACAAAGTATCTGATACAAGATTTTTTCCATAATATATGAAGAACCCTTATAAATTTGTAATAGTGAAATTCAGTGTTTGGTGAATAAATGTTTCCAAGGGACATTTTGCAAAGTGAAAACTGCTGCAACAAGTTGCATAAAGGTATATAACATAACTTGTGTGAGGAAATTATGATTTCAAATCTTGTGAAATTTCCCCAGACTATGTTGGCATATCAACCAGTTACTTGTCATTATCCCAGTCTTGTTTACACAAGGAATTATTGAAATTTCATTGGTGAAGCATTCTCTCATGTCTAAAAGACACTACCTAGAGACAAGTATGCGGATTCTCTGGCTCTTCAACCTTTCTTCCCATTCCCCTTGACAGTTAGGTGAGCCTTGGGCATAAGGGTTATGCTATAATCAGTTGAAGTAGGGCAAGACAAAAATCTCTTCATTTTTACCAGTTATGGATCTATGATCTCAGTAGTAGTCCTTATTTGTTTTTATAAAAAGCTTCTTTGATAAAGTCTGAGCTCTACCTTTATCTGTGCATTCATTCCTGTCAGCTACATATTTCCTTCCATACTCCTATCTTTTCTCCTGTCTCCTCCAGTACCTGATCCTGCCCCCTTTCCCCTCCCCATCTCATTTCCCACCCATGACCCTTCTTTCCACTAGGTGCCATGATTATTTCGTTCCCATTTCTAATTGTTACTGACAAATTCTAACTTGGGCCTTCTTCCTTATTAAAATTCTTTTTTTTTAATTTATAAAAAAAAATAAAGCATTTTACTCATGTTATTGTCACCATATGGGTGATAAAAGACAACTTTTGGCAGAAATTAACAAATATCCTCTTTATATTAGTAATTTTATCTATTTACATTTCAACTGTTATTCCCTCTTCCCAGTTTTCCATCTGTAAACCCCATCTCTCCTCTCCCTGTTCTATGAGGGTGCTACCCCACCAACCTAGCTACTCCTGCCTTACTGCCCTAGCCTTCCCTGAACTGCGGCATTGAGCCTTCATAGGACCAAGAACCTCCTCTCCCACTAATTCCAGATAAGGCCATCCTCTGCTACATATGCGACTGGTGCCATGGGTCCCTCCATGTGTACTCTTTGGTTGGTGGTTTAGTCCTCGGGAATTCTGGAGATGGGGGGTTGGTTGGTTGATATTGTTGTTCTTCCTATGAGGCTGCAAACTCCTTCATATCATTCAGTCCTTCCTGTAACTCCTCCATCAGGGTCCTCGTGCTCAGCACAATCGTTGGCTGTGAGCATATACCTCTGTGTTTGTCAGGCTCTGGCAGAACCTCTCAAGAAACAGCTATGTCAGGTTCCTGTCATTAAGTACTTCTTGGCATCAGCAATAGTGTCTGGGTTTGGTGGCTGCATATGGGATGGATTCCTAGGTGGGGCAGTCTCTGAATGACCTTTCCTTCAATCTCTGCTTCACTCTTGGTTCCTATTATTTCCTTTAGACAGGAGCAATTCTGAGTTAAACTTTTTCAGTTGAGTGGGTGACCCCATCCTTCAACTGGGAGCCATGTCTAAGCTCTGAATATGGTCTATACAGGTTCCATCTCCCCTTTTTTGGGTATTTCAGCTAATGTCATCCCCGTTGGGTCCTGGGAACCTGTTGGTTTCCTGGCATCTGGGACGTTCTGGTGACAAGCCCCAGTTGCCCATTCTCTACTGCTACACACCTCTGTTCAATTTCTTGATCCTCTGTATATCATGGGTATTCTATACTTTTTTAACCTAATATCTAATTATCAACGAGTACATACCACACACATCTTTTTGGGTCTAGGTTACCACACTCAAGATGATACTTTCTAGTTCCATCCATTTACCAGAAAAATTCATGATGTCCTTGTTTTTAATAGTGGAGTAGTATCCCATTGTGTAAATGCACCACATTTTTTTGTTCTTTTTCTGGTGCCTGTACCTTCTTTGTGTTAAAGTTGTCCTTCTTGAATCCTCTGTATGGCTAGATTAGTAGAGAGAGAGATATTTTTTTTAATTTGGTTTTGTCTTGGGATATCTTGGTTTCTTCATTTTTGTTGATTGGCAATTTTGCCGGCAATAGTAGCTTCCGCTGTCATCTGTGGTCTCTTAGACTCAGCATGACAGCTGTCCAGAATCTTCTGGCTTTTGAATCTCTGTTGAGAAGTCACATGTAATTCTGATAGGTCTGCTCTTATATGTTACTTGGCCCTTTTCCATTACAGCTTTTAATATTCTTTCTTTGTTATGTATATTTAGTGTTTTGATTGTTATGTATTAGGAGTTTTCTTTTCTAATTCAAATCTCTTTGGTGTTCTGCAAGCCTCCTATATGTGTATGGCCTCCTCTTTAGGTTAGGGAGGTTTTCTTCTATGATTTTGTTGAAGACGTTTTCTAGCCCTTTAACCTGGGAATCTTCACCCAATTCATTTTTATCTTATTTTTTATTAGATATATCCTTTATTTACATTTCAAATGATTTCCCCTTTCCTGGATGTCCCCTCCACGAAAGTCCCATAAGCACTCTTCCCTTCCCCGTTCCCCAACCAACCCCTTCCTGCTTCCCTGTCCTGGTATTACTCTATACTGCTGCATTGAGCCTTTCCAGGAACAGGGGCCTCTCCTTCCTTCTTCTTGGACATCATTTGATATGTGAATTCTTTCCTGGGTATTCCGAGCTTCTGGGCTAATATCTGCTTTTCAGTGAGTGCATACCATGTGTGTTCTTTTGTGAYTGGGTCACCTCACTCAGGATGACATTCTCCAGTTCCACCCACTTGCCTAAGAATTTCATGAATTTATTGTTTTTTCTACAATTTTATCAGAAATATGTTTCACATAAATCTTCAATTCTATCATAAAATGTTTCTATCTCATATTTCAATTAATTTAGCAATGTTTTACATGTCTACCTCTTTACTTCTTAATTTTCCATGAAAATTATCAATTTTAATGTGTTTATCTGAAATATTTTCCATGTAAATCTTTATTTTTTATTATAAAGTTTTTTTTTACTTCCCTTAAAAAAAAACAATAAACTCATAAAATTCTTTACCCAATTCTATTCCTATTATTCTTACATTTGGTCTTTTTATTTGTCCCATATTTCCAGGATGTTTTGGGTTAGGAACTTTTTATATTTTGCATTTTCTTTGTCAGATGWGTCAATATTTTCTATGGCATCTTCTATGCCTGAGATACTCTCTTTCATGTCTTATATTCTCTTGGTGATCCTTTTGTCTGTAGTCCCTGTTCTCTTTCCTAGGTTTTTCTCCACCAGAGTTGCTTCCACTTGTGATTTCTTTATTAATTCTATTTCCAATTTTAGGACTTGGGCCATTTTCTTCAATTACTTCACCTCTTTTACTATATTTTCCTGTAATTCTTTAAGGGATTTATTTGTTTTCTCTTTAAGGGCTTCTACCTGTTTACCTATGTTTTCCTGAATTTCTTTAAGGAATTTAATTTTATCTTCTTAAAAGCCACTATCATCTTTAGGAGATGGGATATTTGATCAGAATCTTGCTCTTCAGGTGGATTAGGGTATCCAGGGCTTGCTGTGATAGGAGATCTGTGTTCTGATGGTGTCAAATTGCCTTGGGTTCTGTAGCTTATGATCTTGTGCTTGACTCTAGCTATCTGGTTATCTCTGGTGTTACGTGGCCTGGGTGTCTTGGATTGGAGCAGGGATCCTAGGAGGCAGGTAAAGCTGTGTGACCTAGTTTAGGGCAGCCCTCCTGGGAGGTAGGCAGTGCTGTGTCTGGTTAGGGCAGGCCTCCTGTGTCCCTGGTTCGAGTAGAATCCCTGTGTCCCTGGTTATTACAGATCTCCTAGGAGACAGGCAGGCTGTGGTATGGTGGTTGAGGGCAGGCACTCTGATCTGCCCCTGGTGTAGTTGGACGTGTAAACCAGAAGAGTGATGGAGCTTGGGCAGAGCAAGATAGATCCCACATCTGCTGGGTACTGTATTTAGCTGGGGTTCCATCTGGCAAGAGTATTGGGGAGAGGAACCTGTGCCCATGGGTAGGGCAGACCTCCTGAGAGGCAGGCTTTGGGGTCTGGGAGGCATGTGCAGATCTGCCACAGGTGCAGGTGGAGATGGAGACATGATCGATGGGGCTCAAGCAAAACAGGATAGACCTCATATCTTCTGGGCTTTGTGTCCCTGGTTAGAGTAGACATTCTTGGAGATAGGCAGGGTGCGGGTTTGGGGACAGGCACACTGATCTCTTGTGATGGATTTAATAACACCTTAGTTATCCCTGAGCTAAAAGTGTCACTATTGTGAATGTCTAGTGAAAGAGGGAGAATCAGTTTCCTCCAGGTATTAACTCTGTTATAGGTTAGTCAATCCAAAATGGTTGAATATATATGTGTATGTGCATATGTATGTAGACTCTGTATGTTGAAAGTGTGCATATACTATATATGGCAATAATAAATAAAAGATAATGGATTTGAGCAAGTGGGGAGCAAGGACACAGGAAGAGTTTAAGGGGAGGGAGAAAGGAGTGGAAAGATGTTCAGAAAATCTATGTATGAAATGCTCAATAACACAAAATTTAAAAATAAAATACAAATATCAATGAAATGGCAATTTTACTCAGACTAGCAATATTAGAAAATACGAATATTTATTGATGAATGTATAGAATAAATGAATCTTCATGCAAATATGAGTTTAAATGGTGCACCACCTTTGAAGACCAATTTGATATTTCCTTAAGTGTTAAACATTGATTTACTGCATGTATCCCAAATTTCATTCTTAATCATATATCCAAAGAACATAAAAACATATTTCCTTAAAAAAATTTCAGGAAAATATTCATAGAATTATTCACATAAGTCACTATCTATAAACTGACAAATTGATAATTATATCATAAAAGTTCATTTGCCAACAAAGTAATGAAATATTGATTTTTTTCTTTACTACTGGAAAACATGCTAAATGAAAGGAGCAAAAGACCATGCATTCTGTTATTCCATATGAAACTTCCAGAACACATAACTGTGAAGTAAAAGAAGATGCACATGTAGATACCTATGTTGGCAACATAGTGAGAAGTGATTTATAGCATAGGAAGTTTATTGGAGGGTGATGAAATGTTTAGTTAGATTTTAGTAATGGTTTCACGACATTATAAACCTTAGAAAAGACGGATCATGCCATTTAAAATGGGTGGAATTTAGGGATTAAAACTTACATCTTAGTAAAGCTATTACAATATACCCTGAACTTTTAAAATATCACTTTGATTATAATGCAAATGTTCTCCATTTTTGTCAAGGAATCCCCATATGTACTAAAATAAATGTTTTGGATATACTAATCGCATATGGAAAATAATAAACAAGGTGATATAACTCAAAGCATTCAAAACCTTACCAGTCTTATTATTTCAGCTGTTCATTAGCCACATATATCCACAGAATACAACATTGGACAGGTAAACTAAGGTAGACTTTGGATGATTTATTTTTAATTTGAGATAGAGATTGCTGGAATCTTCCCATGGAGGAATGGGAATGGGAAATTTTAAGACTAGTTATAGGAAGTAACCTCTCACATCTTATATAAAACAAGGACTTTCTGCACTATGTCTTGATTTGTATGGAATCTATATATTTTTTGCCTTTCTCTTAAGGTGTAAGAAAGCTCATTTGCCAATCTTAGTGAAGACAAAAATTTACCAGAAAGAAATCCAAAAGTGGGGATACTGTTATTACAGGGATGTAGAAGAGATACATCTGGAGAAAGGAAATGAAAATTAGCTCTGGAATGAAGAAAAAAGTAATATTTTGTTTTTGCTTTAACCTCTGGTTTTGATCACATTTTTGTCAGAATTTAAAGAGAGTAAGATATTCTGTATGAGCACTATTATCGTACAATTGCAAAATTGAAAATATATAAGATTATATTCTTTATTTCCATAATAAGGTCAGTGGGATTATTCTCAGCTACAAATTTCTGGTCAATACCACATGTACACAGAGAGCATTATAGAACAGGAGAAATGCATGTATTTTGCTTTTTTCCTTGTCAATTATAATGTCTTTATTATTCAGAAATTATATTGATATCAATGCTTTGATAGAATTTTTCCAAGTTTGTTTCTTTAAAAATATTTTGAACAATGTT